>JAZHYW010020363.1:0-79932 GCA_037355805.1 Ixodes ricinus
TTCGCAGTCCTGATTCCGCCGTGTATACATCCCTCCCATGGTGTCGCTGCCACCTGGAAAGGCGATTCTCATCCCCGCAAGCCCAGCATGCGCTAACTGCCCTCTGATCGTCATCAGCATTGCATGCTTCCAGCACGCCGAGGAAGCGATCGTCCAGACCACCGACGCGTCACCACCACCAGAGGAAGCACGTGGCAAACCAGACATGCAGCCGCCAACGCCAGCGCCACAGCGGGATTCGCAGTCCTGATTCCGCCGATGTACGCCATCCCTCCTGTATTCTTGCGAGTCCGCGCTGCCACCTGGAAAGGCGATTCTCATCCCTGCAAGCCCAGCATGCGCTAACTGCCCTCTGACGTCATCGCTGTTGCATCAGCAGCACGCCGAGGAAGCAATCGTCAAGGCCACCGACACGTCACCACCACCAGAGGAAGCACGTGCGGCAAACGGGACAAAAGCCGCCAACGCTGGCAACGCAGCGGGATTCGCCGTCCTGCCAGTTCACCGTGTATACATCCCCTCCGCTCATTGCCAGTCCGCTGCCCACCTGAAGAGGCTGATTCTCCATCCCTGCAAGCCCAGCATTACGCGCTAACTGCCCTCTGCCAGTCATCAGCTGTTGCATCAGCCTGCACGCCGAGGAAGCAATCGTCAAGGCCACCGAGCACGTCACCACCACCTGAGGAAGCACGTGGCAGGCAACAAGACAAAAAGCCGCCGACGGTAGCACCACAGCGGGATTCGCAGTCCTGATTCCGCCGTCAGCCATCCCTCCCGTATTCTCGCAGTCATGCCACCCGGAAAGGCGATTCTCATCCCGCAAGGCCCAGCATGCGCCAACTGCCCTCTGTGCAGTCATGCTGCTGCATCAGCAGCACGCCGAGTAGCTTTTCGCTCGAATCGCTCTGGTCCACCGACACGCCGTCACCACCGCCAGAGGAAGCACGTGCAGCAAACAGACCAAAAGCCGCCAACGCTAGCACCACAGCGGATTCGCAGTCCTGATTCCGCCGTGTATACATCCCTCCTGTATTCTTGCAGTCGTGCTGCCACCTGGAAAGGCGATTCTCATCCCTGCAAGCCCAGCATGCTGCTAACTGCCCTCTGACGTCATCGCTGTTGCATCAGCAGCACGCCGAGGAAGCGGTCGTCAAGACCACCGACACGTCACCACCACCAGAGGAAGCACGTGGCAAACAGAACAAAGCCGCCAACGCTAACACCACAGCGAGTCTCTGCGGCCCTGGTTCCGCCGTGTATACATCCCTCCTGCTTCTTCCAGTCGCCTGCCACCTGGAAAGGCGGTTCTCATCCCTGCAAGCCCAGCATGCGCCACCTGCACCATCGACGTCATCGCTTTCGTTTGCGCATCAGCAGCACGCCGAGGAAGCAACCGCCGCAGCACCGACAACGTCACCACCACCAGAGGAAGCACGTGGCAAACAAGACAGAAGCCGCCAACGGCTATCGCCTGCAGCGGATTCGCAGTCCTGATTCCGCCGCAGTGTACACATCCCCTCCTGCTGATATCCTGCAGTCGCTGCCACCTGGAAAGGCGATTCTCATCCCCTGCCAGCCCAGCACTGCTGCTAACTGCCCTCTGACGTCATCGCTGTTGCATCAGCAGCACGCCGAGGAAGCAATCGTCAAAGGCCTGACCGACACGTCACCACCACCAGAGAGCTAACGTGGCAAACAAGACAAAAGCCGCCAACGCCTTCCCGCAGCGGGATTCGCAGTCCTGATTCCGCCGCAGCGTATACATCCCTCCTGTATTCTTGCAGTCGCTGCCACCTGGAAAGTCGATTCTCATCCCTGCAAGCCCAGCATGCGCCAACTGCCCTCTGACGTCATCGCTGTTGCATCAGCAGCGCCGAGGAAGCAATCGTCAAGACCACCGACACGATCACCACCACCAGAGGAAGCACGTGGCAAACAAGACAAAAGCCGCCAACGCTAGCACCACAGCGGGATTCGCAGTCCTGATTCCGCCGTGTATACATCCCTCCTGTATTCTTGCAGTGCGCTGCCACCTGGAAAGGCGCGATTCTCATCCCTGCAAGCCCAGCATGCGCCAGCAACTGCCCTCTGACGTCATCGCTGTTGCATCAGCAGCACGCCGAGGAAGCAATCGTCAAGACCACCGGACACGTCACCACCACCAGAGGAAGCACGTGGCAAACAAGACAAAAGCCGCCAACGCTAGCACCACAGCGGGATTCGCAGTCCTGATTCCGCCGGTGTATACATCCCCCCTGTACTTCTGGCAGTCGCTGCCACCTGAAAGTCGATTCTCATCCCGCAGGCTTCAGCATGCGCTAACTGCCCTCTGACGTCATCGCTGTTGCATCAGCAGCACGCCGAGGAAGCAATCGTCAAGACCACCGACACGTCACCACCACCAGAGGAAGCACGTGGCAAACAAGACCAAAGCCGCCAACGCTAGCACACAGCGGGATTCGCAGTCCTGACTCCGCCGTGTATACATCCCTCCTGTATTCTTGCAGTCGCCGCCACCTGGAAAGCCGATTCTCATCCCTGCAAGCCCAGCATGCGCTAACTGCCCCCTGACGTCATCGCTGTTGCATCAGCAGCACGCCGAGGAAGCAATCGTCAAGACCACCGACACGTCACCACCACCAGAGGAAGCACGTGGCAAACAAGACAAAAGCCGCCAACGCTAGCACCACAGCGGGATTCGCAGTCCTGACTCCGCCGTGTATACATCCCTCCTGTATTCTTGCAGTCGCTGCCACCTGGAAAGGCGATTCTCCATCCCTGCAAGCCCAGCACGCGCTAACTGCCCTCTGACGTCATCGCTGTTGCATCAGCAGCACGCCGAGGAAGCAATCGTCAAGACCACCGACACGTCACCACCACCAGAGGAAGCACGTGGCAAACAAGACAAAAGCCGCCAACGCTAGCACCACAGCGGGATTCGGAGTCCTGACTCCGCCGTGTATACATCCCTCCTGTATTCTTGCAGTCGCTGCCACCTGGAAAGTCGATTCTCATCCCTGCAAGCCCAGCATGCGCTAACTGCCCTCTGACGTCATCGCTGTTGCATCAGCAGCACGCCGAGGAAGCAATCGTCAAGACCACCGACACGTCACCACCACCAGAGGAAGCACGTGGCAAACAAGACAAAAGCCGCCAACGCTAGCACCACAGCGGGATTCGGAGTCCTGACTCCGCCGTGTATACATCCCTCCTGTATTCTTGCAGTCGCTGCCACCTGGAAAGTCGATTCTCATCCCTGCAAGCC
The DNA here is from genome assembly GCA_037355805.1 of Ixodes ricinus. Lineage (NCBI taxonomy): Eukaryota > Metazoa > Arthropoda > Arachnida > Ixodida > Ixodidae > Ixodes > Ixodes ricinus. Next base: position 3,266 of record JAZHYW010020363.1, read on the forward strand.
CAGCATGCGCTAACTGCCCTCTGACGTCATCGCTGTTGCATCAGCAGCACGCCGAGGAAGCAATCGTCAAGACCACCGACACGTCACCACCACCAGAGGAAGCACGTGGCAAACAAGACAAAAGCCGCCAACGCTAGCACCACAGCGGGATTCAGAGTCCTGATTCCGCCGTGTATACATCCCTCCTGTATTCTTGCAGTCGCTGCCACCTGGAAAGTCGATTCTCATCCCTGCAAGCCCAGCATGCGCTAACTGCCCTCTGACGTCATCGCTGTTGCATCAGCAGCACGCCGAGGAAGCAATCGTCAAGACCACCGACACGTCACCACCACCAGAGGAAGCACGTGGCAAACAAGACAAAAGCCGCCAACGCTAGCACCACAGCGGGATTCGCAGTCCTGATTCCGCCGTGTATACATCCCTCCTGTATTCTTGCAGTCGCTGCCACCTGGAAAGTCGATTCTCATCCCTGCAAGCCCAGCATGCGCTAACTGCCCTCTGACGTCATCGCTGTTGCATCAGCAGCACGCCGAGGAAGCAATCGTCAAGACCACCGACACGTCACCACCACCAGAGGAAGCACGTGGCAAACAAGACAAAAGCCGCCAACGCTAGCACCACAGCGGGATTCGGAGTCCTGATTCCGCCGTGTATACATCCCTCCTGTATTCTTGCAGTCGCTGCCACCTGGAAAGTCGATTCTCATCCCTGCAAGCCCAGCATGCGCTAACTGCCCTCTGACGTCATCGCTGTTGCATCAGCAGCACGCCGAGGAAGCAATCGTCAAGACCACCGACACGTCACCACCACCAGAGGAAGCACGTGGCAAACAAGACAAAAGCCGCCAACGCTAGCACCACAGCGGGATTCGCAGTCCTGATTCCGCCGTGTATACATCCCTCCTGTATTCTTGCAGTCGCTGCCACCTGGAAAGTCGATTCTCATCCCTGCAAGCCCAGCATGCGCTAACTGCCCTCTGACGTCATCGCTGTTGCATCAGCAGCACGCCGAGGAAGCAATCGTCAAGACCACCGACACGTCACCACCACCAGAGGAAGCACGTGGCAAACAAGACAAAAGCCGCCAACGCTAGCACCACAGCGGGATTCGCAGTCCTGATTCCGCCGTGTATACATCCCTCCTGTATTCTTGCAGTCGCTGCCACCTGGAAAGGCGATTCTCATCCCTGCAAGCCCAGCATGCGCTAACTGCCCTCTGACGTCATCGCTGTTGCATCAGCAGCACGCCGAGGAAGCAATCGTCAAGACCACCGACACGTCACCACCACCAGAGGAAGCACGTGGCAAACAAGACAAAAGCCGCCAACGCTAGCACCACAGCGGGATTCGCAGTCCTGATTCCGCCGTGTATACATCCCTCCTGTATTCTTGCAGTCGCTGCCACCTGGAAAGTCGATTCTCATCCCTGCAAGCCCAGCATGCGCTAACTGCCCTCTGACGTCATCGCTGTTGCATCAGCAGCACGCCGAGGAAGCAATCGTCAAGACCACCGACACGTCACCACCACCAGAGGAAGCACGTGGCAAACAAGACAAAAGCCGCCAACGCTAGCACCACAGCGGGATTCGCAGTCCTGATTCCGCCGTGTATACATCCCTCCTGTATTCTTGCAGTCGCTGCCACCTGGAAAGGCGATTCTCATCCCTGCAAGCCCAGCATGCGCTAACTGCCCTCTGACGTCATCGCTGTTGCATCAGCAGCACGCCGAGGAAGCAATCGTCAAGACCACCGACACGTCACCACCACCAGAGGAAGCACGTGGCAAACAAGACAAAAGCCGCCAACGCTAGCACCACAGCGGGATTCGCAGTCCTGATTCCGCCGTGTATACATCCCTCCTGTATTCTTGCAGTCGCTGCCACCTGGAAAGGCGATTCTCATCCCTGCAAGCCCAGCATGCGCTAACTGCCCTCTGACGTCATCGCTGTTGCATCAGCAGCACGCCGAGGAAGCAATCGTCAAGACCACCGACACGTCACCACCACCAGAGGAAGCACGTGGCAAACAAGACAAAAGCCGCCAACGCTAGCACCACAGCGGGATTCGCAGTCCTGATTCCGCCGTGTATACATCCCTCCTGTATTCTTGCAGTCGCTGCCACCTGGAAAGGCGATTCTCATCCCTGCAAGCCCAGCATGCGCTAACTGCCCTCTGACGTCATCGCTGTTGCATCAGCAGCACGCCGAGGAAGCAATCGTCAAGACCACCGACACGTCACCACCACCAGAGGAAGCACGTGGCAAACAAAACAAAAGCCGCCAACGCTAGCACCACAGCGGGATTCGCAGTCCTGATTCCGCCGTGTATACATCCCTCCTGTATTCTTGCAGTCGCTGCCACCTGGAAAGGCGATTCTCATCCCTGCAAGCCCAGCATGCGCTAACTGCCCTCTGACGTCATCGCTGTTGCATCAGCAGCACGCCGAGGAAGCAATCGTCAAGACCACCGACACGTCACCACCACCAGAGGAAGCACGTGGCAAACAAGACAAAAGCCGCCAACGCTAGCACCACAGCGGGATTCGCAGTCCTGATTCCGCCGTGTATACATCCCTCCTGTATTCTTGCAGTCGCTGCCACCTGGAAAGGCGATTCTCATCCCTGCAAGCCCAGCATGCGCTAACTGCCCTCTGACGTCATCGCTGTTGCATCAGCAGCACGCCGAGGAAGCAATCGTCAAGACCACCGACACGTCACCACCACCAGAGGAAGCACGTGGCAAACAAGACAAAAGCCGCCAACGCAAGCACCACAGCGGGATTCGCAGTCCTGATTCCGCCGTGTATACATCCCTCCTGTATTCTTGCAGTCGCTGCCACCTGGAAAGGCGATTCTCATCCCTGCAAGCCCAGCATGCGCTAACTGCCCTCTGACGTCATCGCTGTTGCATCAGCAGCACGCCGAGGAAGCAATCGTCAAGACCACCGACACGTCACCACCACCAGAGGAAGCACGTGGCAAACAAGACAAAAGCCGCCAACGCTAGCACCACAGCGGGATTCGCAGTCCTGATTCCGCCGTGTATACATCCCTCCTGTATTCTTGCAGTCGCTGCCACCTGGAAAGGCGATTCTCATCCCTGCAAGCCCAGCATGCGCTAACTGCCCTCTGACGTCATCGCTGTTGCATCAGCAGCACGCCGAGGAAGCAATCGTCAAGACCACCGACACGTCACCACCACCAGAGGAAGCACGTGGCAAACAAGACAAAAGCCGCCAACGCAAGCACCACAGCGGGATTCGCAGTCCTGATTCCGCCGTGTATACATCCCTCCTGTATTCTTGCAGTCGCTGCCACCTGGAAAGGCGATTCTCATCCCTGCAAGCCCAGCATGCGCTAACTGCCCTCTGACGTCATCGCTGTTGCATCAGCAGCACGCCGAGGAAGCAATCGTCAAGACCACCGACACGTCACCACCACCAGAGGAAGCACGTGGCAAACAAGACAAAAGCCGCCAACGCTAGCACCACAGCGGGATTCGCAGTCCTGATTCCGCCGTGTATACATCCCTCCTGTATTCTTGCAGTCGCTGCCACCTGGAAAGGCGATTCTCATCCCTGCAAGCCCAGCATGCGCTAACTGCCCTCTGACGTCATCGCTGTTGCATCAGCAGCACGCCGAGGAAGCAATCGTCAAGACCACCGACACGTCACCACCACCAGAGGAAGCACGTGGCAAACAAGACAAAAGCCGCCAACGCAAGCACCACAGCGGGATTCGCAGTCCTGATTCCGCCGTGTATACATCCCTCCTGTATTCTTGCAGTCGCTGCCACCTGGAAAGGCGATTCTCATCCCTGCAAGCCCAGCATGCGCTAACTGCCCTCTGACGTCATCGCTGTTGCATCAGCAGCACGCCGAGGAAGCAATCGTCAAGACCACCGACACGTCACCACCACCAGAGGAAGCACGTGGCAAACAAGACAAAAGCCGCCAACGCAAGCACCACAGCGGGATTCGCAGTCCTGATTCCGCCGTGTATACATCCCTCCTGTATTCTTGCAGTCGCTGCCACCTGGAAAGGCGATTCTCATCCCTGCAAGCCCAGCATGCGCTAACTGCCCTCTGACGTCATCGCTGTTGCATCAGCAGCACGCCGAGGAAGCAATCGTCAAGACCACCGACACGTCACCACCACCAGAGGAAGCACGTGGCAAACAAGACAAAAGCCGCCAACGCTAGCACCACAGCGGGATTCGCAGTCCTGATTCCGCCGTGTATACATCCCTCCTGTATTCTTGCAGTCGCTGCCACCTGGAAAGGCGATTCTCATCCCTGCAAGCCCAGCATGCGCTAACTGCCCTCTGACGTCATCGCTGTTGCATCAGCAGCACGCCGAGGAAGCAATCGTCAAGACCACCGACACGTCACCACCACCAGAGGAAGCACGTGGCAAACAAGACAAAAGCCGCCAACGCAAGCAACACAGCGGGATTCGCAGTCCTGATTCCGCCGTGTATACATCCCTCCTGTATTCTTGCAGTCGCTGCCACCTGGAAAGGCGATTCTCATCCCTGCAAGCCCAGCATGCGCTAACTGCCCTCTGACGTCATCGCTGTTGCATCAGCAGCACGCCGAGGAAGCAATCGTCAAGACCACCGACACGTCACCACCACCAGAGGAAGCACGTGGCAAACAAGACAAAAGCCGCCAACGCTAGCACCACAGCGGGATTCGCAGTCCTGATTCCGCCGTGTATACATCCCTCCTGTATTCTTGCAGTCGCTGCCACCTGGAAAGGCGATTCTCATCCCTGCAAGCCCAGCATGCGCTAACTGCCCTCTGACGTCATCGCTGTTGCATCAGCAGCACGCCGAGGAAGCAATCGTCAAGACCACCGACACGTCACCACCACCAGAGGAAGCACGTGGCAAACAAGACAAAAGCCGCCAACGCTAGCACCACAGCGGGATTCGCAGTCCTGATTCCGCCGTGTATACATCCCTCCTGTATTCTTGCAGTCGCTGCCACCTGGAAAGGCGATTCTCATCCCTGCAAGCCCAGCATGCGCTAACTGCCCTCTGACGTCATCGCTGTTGCATCAGCAGCACGCCGAGGAAGCAATCGTCAAGACCACCGACACGTCACCACCACCAGAGGAAGCACGTGGCAAACAAGACAAAAGCCGCCAACGCAAGCACCACAGCGGGATTCGCAGTCCTGATTCCGCCGTGTATACATCCCTCCTGTATTCTTGCAGTCGCTGCCACCTGGAAAGGCGATTCTCATCCCTGCAAGCCCAGCATGCGCTAACTGCCCTCTGACGTCATCGCTGTTGCATCAGCAGCACGCCGAGGAAGCAATCGTCAAGACCACCGACACGTCACCACCACCAGAGGAAGCACGTGGCAAACAAGACAAAAGCCGCCAACGCTAGCACCACAGCGGGATTCGCAGTCCTGATTCCGCCGTGTATACATCCCTCCTGTATTCTTGCAGTCGCTGCCACCTGGAAAGGCGATTCTCATCCCTGCAAGCCCAGCATGCGCTAACTGCCCTCTGACGTCATCGCTGTTGCATCAGCAGCACGCCGAGGAAGCAATCGTCAAGACCACCGACACGTCACCACCACCAGAGGAAGCACGTGGCAAACAAGACAAAAGCCGCCAACGCTAGCACCACAGCGGGATTCGCAGTCCTGATTCCGCCGTGTATACATCCCTCCTGTATTCTTGCAGTCGCTGCCACCTGGAAAGGCGATTCTCATCCCTGCAAGCCCAGCATGCGCTAACTGCCCTCTGACGTCATCGCTGTTGCATCAGCAGCACGCCGAGGAAGCAATCGTCAAGACCACCGACACGTCACCACCACCAGAGGAAGCACGTGGCAAACAAGACAAAAGCCGCCAACGCTAGCACCACAGCGGGATTCGCAGTCCTGATTCCGCCGTGTATACATCCCTCCTGTATTCTTGCAGTCGCTGCCACCTGGAAAGGCGATTCTCATCCCTGCAAGCCCAGCATGCGCTAACTGCCCTCTGACGTCATCGCTGTTGCATCAGCAGCACGCCGAGGAAGCAATCGTCAAGACCACCGACACGTCACCACCACCAGAGGAAGCACGTGGCAAACAAGACAAAAGCCGCCAACGCAAGCACCACAGCGGGATTCGCAGTCCTGATTCCGCCGTGTATACATCCCTCCTGTATTCTTGCAGTCGCTGCCACCTGGAAAGGCGATTCTCATCCCTGCAAGCCCAGCATGCGCTAACTGCCCTCTGACGTCATCGCTGTTGCATCAGCAGCACGCCGAGGAAGCAATCGTCAAGACCACCGACACGTCACCACCACCAGAGGAAGCACGTGGCAAACAAGACAAAAGCCGCCAACGCTAGCACCACAGCGGGATTCGCAGTCCTGATTCCGCCGTGTATACATCCCTCCTGTATTCTTGCAGTCGCTGCCACCTGGAAAGGCGATTCTCATCCCTGCAAGCCCAGCATGCGCTAACTGCCCTCTGACGTCATCGCTGTTGCATCAGCAGCACGCCGAGGAAGCAATCGTCAAGACCACCGACACGTCACCACCACCAGAGGAAGCACGTGGCAAACAAGACAAAAGCCGCCAACGCAAGCACCACAGCGGGATTCGCAGTCCTGATTCCGCCGTGTATACATCCCTCCTGTATTCTTGCAGTCGCTGCCACCTGGAAAGGCGATTCTCATCCCTGCAAGCCCAGCATGCGCTAACTGCCCTCTGACGTCATCGCTGTTGCATCAGCAGCACGCCGAGGAAGCAATCGTCAAGACCACCGACACGTCACCACCACCAGAGGAAGCACGTGGCAAACAAGACAAAAGCCGCCAACGCAAGCAACACAGCGGGATTCGCAGTCCTGATTCCGCCGTGTATACATCCCTCCTGTATTCTTGCAGTCGCTGCCACCTGGAAAGGCGATTCTCATCCCTGCAAGCCCAGCATGCGCTAACTGCCCTCTGACGTCATCGCTGTTGCATCAGCAGCACGCCGAGGAAGCAATCGTCAAGACCACCGACACGTCACCACCACCAGAGGAAGCACGTGGCAAACAAGACAAAAGCCGCCAACGCAAGCACCACAGCGGGATTCGCAGTCCTGATTCCGCCGTGTATACATCCCTCCTGTATTCTTGCAGTCGCTGCCACCTGGAAAGGCGATTCTCATCCCTGCAAGCCCAGCATGCGCTAACTGCCCTCTGACGTCATCGCTGTTGCATCAGCAGCACGCCGAGGAAGCAATCGTCAAGACCACCGACACGTCACCACCACCAGAGGAAGCACGTGGCAAACAAGACAAAAGCCGCCAACGCTAGCAACACAGCGGGATTCGCAGTCCTGATTCCGCCGTGTATACATCCCTCCTGTATTCTTGCAGTCGCTGCCACCTGGAAAGGCGATTCTCATCCCTGCAAGCCCAGCATGCGCTAACTGCCCTCTGACGTCATCGCTGTTGCATCAGCAGCACGCCGAGGAAGCAATCGTCAAGACCACCGACACGTCACCACCACCAGAGGAAGCACGTGGCAAACAAGACAAAAGCCGCCAACGCAAGCACCACAGCGGGATTCGCAGTCCTGATTCCGCCGTGTATACATCCCTCCTGTATTCTTGCAGTCGCTGCCACCTGGAAAGGCGATTCTCATCCCTGCAAGCCCAGCATGCGCTAACTGCCCTCTGACGTCATCGCTGTTGCATCAGCAGCACGCCGAGGAAGCAATCGTCAAGACCACCGACACGTCACCACCACCAGAGGAAGCACGTGGCAAACAAGACAAAAGCCGCCAACGCAAGCAACACAGCGGGATTCGCAGTCCTGATTCCGCCGTGTATACATCCCTCCTGTATTCTTGCAGTCGCTGCCACCTGGAAAGGCGATTCTCATCCCTGCAAGCCCAGCATGCGCTAACTGCCCTCTGACGTCATCGCTGTTGCATCAGCAGCACGCCGAGGAAGCAATCGTCAAGACCACCGACACGTCACCACCACCAGAGGAAGCACGTGGCAAACAAGACAAAAGCCGCCAACGCTAGCACCACAGCGGGATTCGCAGTCCTGATTCCGCCGTGTATACATCCCTCCTGTATTCTTGCAGTCGCTGCCACCTGGAAAGGCGATTCTCATCCCTGCAAGCCCAGCATGCGCTAACTGCCCTCTGACGTCATCGCTGTTGCATCAGCAGCACGCCGAGGAAGCAATCGTCAAGACCACCGACACGTCACCACCACCAGAGGAAGCACGTGGCAAACAAGACAAAAGCCGCCAACGCTAGCACCACAGCGGGATTCGCAGTCCTGATTCCGCCGTGTATACATCCCTCCTGTATTCTTGCAGTCGCTGCCACCTGGAAAGGCGATTCTCATCCCTGCAAGCCCAGCATGCGCTAACTGCCCTCTGACGTCATCGCTGTTGCATCAGCAGCACGCCGAGGAAGCAATCGTCAAGACCACCGACACGTCACCACCACCAGAGGAAGCACGTGGCAAACAAGACAAAAGCCGCCAACGCTAGCACCACAGCGGGATTCGCAGTCCTGATTCCGCCGTGTATACATCCCTCCTGTATTCTTGCAGTCGCTGCCACCTGGAAAGGCGATTCTCATCCCTGCAAGCCCAGCATGCGCTAACTGCCCTCTGACGTCATCGCTGTTGCATCAGCAGCACGCCGAGGAAGCAATCGTCAAGACCACCGACACGTCACCACCACCAGAGGAAGCACGTGGCAAACAAGACAAAAGCCGCCAACGCTAGCACCACAGCGGGATTCGCAGTCCTGATTCCGCCGTGTATACATCCCTCCTGTATTCTTGCAGTCGCTGCCACCTGGAAAGGCGATTCTCATCCCTGCAAGCCCAGCATGCGCTAACTGCCCTCTGACGTCATCGCTGTTGCATCAGCAGCACGCCGAGGAAGCAATCGTCAAGACCACCGACACGTCACCACCACCAGAGGAAGCACGTGGCAAACAAGACAAAAGCCGCCAACGCAAGCACCACAGCGGGATTCGCAGTCCTGATTCCGCCGTGTATACATCCCTCCTGTATTCTTGCAGTCGCTGCCACCTGGAAAGGCGATTCTCATCCCTGCAAGCCCAGCATGCGCTAACTGCCCTCTGACGTCATCGCTGTTGCATCAGCAGCACGCCGAGGAAGCAATCGTCAAGACCACCGACACGTCACCACCACCAGAGGAAGCACGTGGCAAACAAGACAAAAGCCGCCAACGCTAGCAACACAGCGGGATTCGCAGTCCTGATTCCGCCGTGTATACATCCCTCCTGTATTCTTGCAGTCGCTGCCACCTGGAAAGGCGATTCTCATCCCTGCAAGCCCAGCATGCGCTAACTGCCCTCTGACGTCATCGCTGTTGCATCAGCAGCACGCCGAGGAAGCAATCGTCAAGACCACCGACACGTCACCACCACCAGAGGAAGCACGTGGCAAACAAGACAAAAGCCGCCAACGCAAGCACCACAGCGGGATTCGCAGTCCTGATTCCGCCGTGTATACATCCCTCCTGTATTCTTGCAGTCGCTGCCACCTGGAAAGGCGATTCTCATCCCTGCAAGCCCAGCATGCGCTAACTGCCCTCTGACGTCATCGCTGTTGCATCAGCAGCACGCCGAGGAAGCAATCGTCAAGACCACCGACACGTCACCACCACCAGAGGAAGCACGTGGCAAACAAGACAAAAGCCGCCAACGCAAGCAACACAGCGGGATTCGCAGTCCTGATTCCGCCGTGTATACATCCCTCCTGTATTCTTGCAGTCGCTGCCACCTGGAAAGGCGATTCTCATCCCTGCAAGCCCAGCATGCGCTAACTGCCCTCTGACGTCATCGCTGTTGCATCAGCAGCACGCCGAGGAAGCAATCGTCAAGACCACCGACACGTCACCACCACCAGAGGAAGCACGTGGCAAACAAGACAAAAGCCGCCAACGCAAGCAACACAGCGGGATTCGCAGTCCTGATTCCGCCGTGTATACATCCCTCCTGTATTCTTGCAGTCGCTGCCACCTGGAAAGGCGATTCTCATCCCTGCAAGCCCAGCATGCGCTAACTGCCCTCTGACGTCATCGCTGTTGCATCAGCAGCACGCCGAGGAAGCAATCGTCAAGACCACCGACACGTCACCACCACCAGAGGAAGCACGTGGCAAACAAGACAAAAGCCGCCAACGCAAGCACCACAGCGGGATTCGCAGTCCTGATTCCGCCGTGTATACATCCCTCCTGTATTCTTGCAGTCGCTGCCACCTGGAAAGGCGATTCTCATCCCTGCAAGCCCAGCATGCGCTAACTGCCCTCTGACGTCATCGCTGTTGCATCAGCAGCACGCCGAGGAAGCAATCGTCAAGACCACCGACACGTCACCACCACCAGAGGAAGCACGTGGCAAACAAGACAAAAGCCGCCAACGCAAGCAACACAGCGGGATTCGCAGTCCTGATTCCGCCGTGTATACATCCCTCCTGTATTCTTGCAGTCGCTGCCACCTGGAAAGGCGATTCTCATCCCTGCAAGCCCAGCATGCGCTAACTGCCCTCTGACGTCATCGCTGTTGCATCAGCAGCACGCCGAGGAAGCAATCGTCAAGACCACCGACACGTCACCACCACCAGAGGAAGCACGTGGCAAACAAGACAAAAGCCGCCAACGCAAGCAACACAGCGGGATTCGCAGTCCTGATTCCGCCGTGTATACATCCCTCCTGTATTCTTGCAGTCGCTGCCACCTGGAAAGGCGATTCTCATCCCTGCAAGCCCAGCATGCGCTAACTGCCCTCTGACGTCATCGCTGTTGCATCAGCAGCACGCCGAGGAAGCAATCGTCAAGACCACCGACACGTCACCACCACCAGAGGAAGCACGTGGCAAACAAGACAAAAGCCGCCAACGCTAGCACCACAGCGGGATTCGCAGTCCTGATTCCGCCGTGTATACATCCCTCCTGTATTCTTGCAGTCGCTGCCACCTGGAAAGGCGATTCTCATCCCTGCAAGCCCAGCATGCGCTAACTGCCCTCTGACGTCATCGCTGTTGCATCAGCAGCACGCCGAGGAAGCAATCGTCAAGACCACCGACTACGTCACCACCACCAGAGGAAGCACGTGGCAAACAAGACAAAAGCCGCCAACGCAAGCAACACAGCGGGATTCGCAGTCCTGATTCCGCCGTGTATACATCCCTCCTGTATTCTTGCAGTCGCTGCCACCTGGAAAGGCGATTCTCATCCCTGCAAGCCCAGCATGCGCTAACTGCCCTCTGACGTCATCGCTGTTGCATCAGCAGCACGCCGAGGAAGCAATCGTCAAGACCACCGACACGTCACCACCACCAGAGGAAGCACGTGGCAAACAAGACAAAAGCCGCCAACGCAAGCAACACAGCGGGATTCGCAGTCCTGATTCCGCCGTGTATACATCCCTCCTGTATTCTTGCAGTCGCTGCCACCTGGAAAGGCGATTCTCATCCCTGCAAGCCCAGCATGCGCTAACTGCCCTCTGACGTCATCGCTGTTGCATCAGCAGCACGCCGAGGAAGCAATCGTCAAGACCACCGACACGTCACCACCACCAGAGGAAGCACGTGGCAAACAAGACAAAGCCGCCAACGCAAGCAACACAGCGGGATTCGCAGTCCTGATTCCGCCGTGTATACATCCCTCCTGTATTCTTGCAGTCGCTGCCACCTGGAAAGGCGATTCTCATCCCTGCAAGCCCAGCATGCGCTAACTGCCCTCTGACGTCATCGCTGTTGCATCAGCAGCACGCCGAGGAAGCAATCGTCAAGACCACCGACACGTCACCACCACCAGAGGAAGCACGTGGCAAACAAGACAAAAGCCGCCAACGCAAGCAACACAGCGGGATTCGCAGTCCTGATTCCGCCGTGTATACATCCCTCCTGTATTCTTGCAGTCGCTGCCACCTGGAAAGGCGATTCTCATCCCTGCAAGCCCAGCATGCGCTAACTGCCCTCTGACGTCATCGCTGTTGCATCAGCAGCACGCCGAGGAAGCAATCGTCAAGACCACCGACACGTCACCACCACCAGAGGAAGCACGTGGCAAACAAGACAAAAGCCGCCAACGCTAGCACCACAGCGGGATTCGCAGTCCTGACTCCGCCGTGTATACATCCCTCCTGTATTCTTGCAGTCGCTGCCACCTGGAAAGTCGATTCTCATCCCTGCAAGCCCAGCATGCGCTAACTGCCCTCTGACGTCATCGCTGTTGCATCAGCAGCACGCCGAGGAAGCAATCGTCAAGACCACCGACACGTCACCACCACCAGAGGAAGCACGTGGCAAACAAGACAAAAGCCGCCAACGCAAGCAACACAGCGGGATTCGCAGTCCTGATTCCGCCGTGTATACATCCCTCCTGTATTCTTGCAGTCGCTGCCACCTGGAAAGGCGATTCTCATCCCTGCAAGCCCAGCATGCGCTAACTGCCCTCTGACGTCATCGCTGTTGCATCAGCAGCACGCCGAGGAAGCAATCGTCAAGACCACCGACACGTCACCACCACCAGAGGAAGCACGTGGCAAACAAGACAAAAGCCGCCAACGCTAGCACCACAGCGGGATTCGCAGTCCTGATTCCGCCGTGTATACATCCCTCCTGTATTCTTGCAGTCGCTGCCACCTGGAAAGGCGATTCTCATCCCTGCAAGCCCAGCATGCGCTAACTGCCCTCTGACGTCATCGCTGTTGCATCAGCAGCACGCCGAGGAAGCAATCGTCAAGACCACCGACACGTCACCACCACCAGAGGAAGCACGTGGCAAACAAGACAAAAGCCGCCAACGCTAGCACCACAGCGGGATTCGCAGTCCTGATTCCGCCGTGTATACATCCCTCCTGTATTCTTGCAGTCGCTGCCACCTGGAAAGGCGATTCTCATCCCTGCAAGCCCAGCATGCGCTAACTGCCCTCTGACGTCATCGCTGTTGCATCAGCAGCACGCCGAGGAAGCAATCGTCAAGACCACCGACACGTCACCACCACCAGAGGAAGCACGTGGCAAACAAGACAAAAGCCGCCAACGCAAGCAACACAGCGGGATTCGCAGTCCTGATTCCGCCGTGTATACATCCCTCCTGTATTCTTGCAGTCGCTGCCACCTGGAAAGGCGATTCTCATCCCTGCAAGCCCAGCATGCGCTAACTGCCCTCTGACGTCATCGCTGTTGCATCAGCAGCACGCCGAGGAAGCAATCGTCAAGACCACCGACACGTCACCACCACCAGAGGAAGCACGTGGCAAACAAGACAAAAGCCGCCAACGCAAGCACCACAGCGGGATTCGCAGTCCTGATTCCGCCGTGTATACATCCCTCCTGTATTCTTGCAGTCGCTGCCACCTGGAAAGGCGATTCTCATCCCTGCAAGCCCAGCATGCGCTAACTGCCCTCTGACGTCATCGCTGTTGCATCAGCAGCACGCCGAGGAAGCAATCGTCAAGACCACCGACACGTCACCACCACCAGAGGAAGCACGTGGCAAACAAGACAAAAGCCGCCAACGCAAGCAACACAGCGGGATTCGCAGTCCTGATTCCGCCGTGTATACATCCCTCCTGTATTCTTGCAGTCGCTGCCACCTGGAAAGGCGATTCTCATCCCTGCAAGCCCAGCATGCGCTAACTGCCCTCTGACGTCATCGCTGTTGCATCAGCAGCACGCCGAGGAAGCAATCGTCAAGACCACCGACACGTCACCACCACCAGAGGAAGCACGTGGCAAACAAGACAAAAGCCGCCAACGCAAGCAACACAGCGGGATTCGCAGTCCTGATTCCGCCGTGTATACATCCCTCCTGTATTCTTGCAGTCGCTGCCACCTGGAAAGGCGATTCTCATCCCTGCAAGCCCAGCATGCGCTAACTGCCCTCTGACGTCATCGCTGTTGCATCAGCAGCACGCCGAGGAAGCAATCGTCAAGACCACCGACACGTCACCACCACCAGAGGAAGCACGTGGCAAACAAGACAAAAGCCGCCAACGCTAGCACCACAGCGGGATTCGCAGTCCTGATTCCGCCGTGTATACATCCCTCGTGCTATTCTTGCAGTCGCTGCCACCTGGAAAGGCGATTCTCATCCCTGCAAGCCCAGCACGCGCCAACCGCCCTCTGACGTCGTCGACTGTTGCAACAGCAGCACGCCGAGGAAGCAATTGTCAAGACCACCGACACGTCACCACCACCAGAGGTAGCACGGGACGAACAAGGACAAAAGCCGTCAACGCAAGCACCACAGCCGCAGCCCTGATTCCGCCGTGCATACATCCCTCCTGTATTCTTGCAGGTAGGCCCGAAAGCCACTAGGGTACTCCGCTTCTATCTTTGTTGGCTGCGAATCGCTGACCTTTGCCTTAGTGTTTTTAGGGGCGAAGCTCCTTGAGAGGCTATACTTCGTTTCAGCTTGGGTCCAGACGCAGCCGATGCTACAAGCGCGAGCTCCGGGCTTCCAGCGTCCCTGCCAAGCACGCGCGCTCGTGCAGTACAGGCACCGTTCAGGGCCACACGCTCGTGCTTGTAGCATCGGCTGCGTCTGGACCCAAGCTGAAACGAAATATAGCCATGTCCGTGTGTAGTTCCGGCGTCCGGTGCTCGTGCTCCCTGCTCGTGAGCTCACGTGCTCACGTGCTCGTGTAAAGCAAAAAAGGCGAAAAAAAAATCTGTTTGCGCGCTCGACAGGATTTGAACCTGTGCGGGGAGACCCAATGGATTTCTAATCCATCGCCTTAACAACTCGGCCACGACTGCGTGACGAGTAGGGGACTCTGAGATGTGGTAGTAACTCAAGAGCTGGGGATTTCACGGATGAAACGTTGCATGTAGCCGCTCAACGTCTATACAGGAGAGGGCGCTGCGGTCAAATGCGTATATAATCGAGTTTGCGGCTCAGCGTCTACGCAAACAAGCACCACCAGAGCTTCGCCCCCAATCAACATCATTCACTACGTGGAGATGCGGTCAATTTTTTGTTAGTCGTTAGTCTGGGTGTTTTGCAATTGACCCCGTAAGTGATGACGTCACAACATGGCGTTTGGGTCCAAACAAACCGTTGCTAGGGACGTTGCTATGGACTAATGCATGGAGACTCCACATGAGGCTAGATTTTTGCTTACAAGTAAGTAAATAATTTTTTGTAAGCAAGCTAACTTCTTGATATCTAATTATGAAGATGTTCTGGTCGTCTCAGTGTCATATTGCAACGATGAAAGCCATTTCTGAAGTTTTACACTCCGCTTTGCTTTGGTAGCAGACGACACGATAGATTTGCTGGCCTCTGTTGCAGCGGGCGTCTTCATTGAAATGCGTCGGTAAACAAGCGACAAAAACAAGTGGATTGCCGTGGCCGTAGAGGCCTCCGCAATGTGCGTTTTTTTTCCTGTGAACAACCCAGCTTAGTTCAGAAGGGCGAAAATTCCGTAAAATCAAACCACGTCATGCAGATCAGTTACGACGACGACCTGAAGTGCATTACCGGCGTAGTGCAGGCCACTATGAGAAACAAATCGTACGCCGTCGAGGTAAGTCGTTTGTTATTATTATTTTGTTATTGTGGTTGTCAGGTTATTAAAGAATTGCATGTCTATCGCGATTTCGCAGTATTTTGCTTTTTTTTCCCCTCTTGGTATACATCAAATTCCGTGGATGTGCTCTTTTGGTGAAGATATTCATCGAACCCGCGATGCGAGTACAGTCTGTAATAGACTCACCTTATGTTTTTTATCCAGTACTTTCGCGATTTGGGGTCTTGCGGAAATCTGAAGAAACTGCAAGAATCTCTCTCCACGCGATGGTTACAACCAGGTATACGAAGCACCATCGCATAGCGCGAGTCCGCAAACAAAATTTGGGATCTCAACCGTTCACCTGAAGTGCTTTTCTCGCGGGTGCAATGCGATCTTTTACCAGACTATCATCTCGATCGACGCCCGGACTTTCGATAAACCATATTTTGCATCGCACCCCACTATGAAATCTTAAGAGTGTATGAAACTCATTATATTTCAAACAAATGCGATGTCAGAATATCGTCTTTATTCACACGATGCAAACGACGGCCCCACTTGGCCGGCCGGCGTGCGGCAGACGGCATACTTCTTGCATTCGTCGTCTGCTGCAGGCATCTTGAGGACCGGAAGTTGCAGTCGTAAATATTTCAGAAACGAGCGATTACCGGCACACTTCTGTCGAAACATATATGACATTCAAGCTTTCTATATCTGTGATTTTTAGAAGTTTAAATCCTACTCCTGATTTTTGAATGGTCGGGTTTTCGTAGCAAAACCGAGCCACATGTATTCGTCCATAACAACGACCCTAGCAACGGTTTGTTTGGACCCATGACGTCACACTTACGGAGTCAATGGGCATCGACATTGTGTTTTACCGGGCACGGATCGGTTCGTTCCTCCCAAACAAAAGAAAACGATTCCAATCTTCCGCAAAATTGCGCCTTCTGAACGTGTCTGCCCTATGGCTGCCTGGATCTCTGAAGCTGCTCACGATAGCAACCGTCATGTTTCTCCCGCTGGCAACCGCAGGAGATGGTGAAATTAACCCAGGTCCCGTTACGAATGCTGAAAAAATAGACAAACTTCAAAACGCAATAGACAGTCTGATCGCGAGCTCAAACCAAAATCAAGAAATGAATGCTATGAAACTTGACCAGATAAACAACGGCATCGCTGCTCTGGTACACGCTTCACGAACCTTGAAAAACAGGTGCAAGGAGTCGTGAGTATGAAGAAAACCTAAAATCTGTTAAAGATATCGTGGCCTTAGTTCAATATGAAATGTTAGCCTTACGTGAACAAGTCGTGGCCAGGCACGTATCCAGGGGAGGCCCATGGGGCCCGGCCCCCCCCCCCCCCGAAATCTTCCATTTTTCTGGAACCTCCTCTCCCCCCTCCCACTCATACAGCATTTTGTCATGGGCGGGCCCCCCCCCCCCCCCGAAACAAAATCCTGGCTACGTGCCTGGTCGTGGCACTTGGTGACACGATAGATGACTTTGAAAATCGAATGAGAAGAAATAACTTAATCTTCAAAGGTTTTCCGGAAACAAAAAATGAAACTTGGGACGTCACAGAAAGAATTGTAACTCACTTCGTGAAGGATCACCTCGCAATCGACTTGGGCACCGTCGAAAGAGCACATCTTCTGGGTCCAAAAAGAATTGGAATAAATTGCCCTTGCCCAATCATCGTGAAGTTTCTTCGTTTTAGAAGCAAGGACGAGGTTCCTCACAACGCCTTCAAACTGAAAAATGTGGTAGCGCCCAAGGTTCAAATATGCGGAGATTTTTCACTTAATGTTCAATTTGCAAGAAGAAAGCTGTGGGATTTTGCCTCCCAATTCAGAGAATGCAACACCCTCTATAAGATCCGTTTTGATAAATTTTATGTTAACGACTGGACCTTTTTTTACGACCACACAAATGAATCGGTGGTTTTTGTTTGTGGCCCCGAAGAAAACACGATGCCACAAGAATGACATAATAAAAGAAAGCTTTTCTTTCGCTCAGCCACTGTCGCCAACCTTTCATTTCTTCTCGCAAATTTTCGCAGCATCTTATCAAATCAGAATGAATTTGAGAGCATTACGTCTTGCAGCGAACCTGGTATAATTATTGGCACCGAAACTTGGCTAACATCTGATATAAGCAACTCTGTACTTTTACTGAGTAAACGGTATGCTATTTATCGCAACGATCTGTAAAACCGCAAGAGGTGGTGGCGGTGTTCTCATTGCCGCAAAAAACATTTCTTGCTCAGAAATACAAATAGGTTCTAACCTTGAACTTTTATGGATTCAGGTGCAGTTGGATTTTTGTTCAGTGATCATAGGTGTTTGTTATCGTCCTCCCCATACTGACCAAACCGATTTCAGTGGCTCGCTGCATAATTGCCTTGATGATTTAATGGTAAATTTTCCTAATCACTACATGGTTCTCGGTGTTGATTTTAAGTACCCTGGTATAGATTGGGCAACATTAAAACCTATTTCGAATTGTAATAATCCTAGCCAATGCCACGATTTGTTTTATCTCTCTTGGAAACATACTCGCTCCATCAGATTATCATGTCGGCGACTCGCGACCGAGCCATCTTAGATCTGTTCATTATCTCGAGCCCAGAATGTGTAACATCAGTCGCCAATAGTGAAAGCATTAGCGATCACTCTATTATACATGTCGAAACGTCATTTTGCTCGCGACGCTTTAACAAAACCTTCTAAAAACAAAAACAAAACCTTCTCAAAACAATCTGAAAAAAATGTAAAAAATGCTAAGAAACACGTTTTTTCTGTTACTCTTCCCTGCATTCTTTCGTCTGATCTCCAGAAATTTTGAAAAATTCTTAACCCCAGATCGAACAGAAATCACCCCACATTTACAAATCAACAGAACGAAAAGATAAGTGATGTTGATGCTTCTAATTTGCTAAACACATTTTTCTATGGCGTGCTTACCCAGGAAACACACCCATTTTTCCAATACGCTATTACAAGTAGTTATCCACCTATGTTGCCCATCTTGTTTAATCAGAACGGCATTGTTAAAGTAATAGAAAACATGCCCTCGAGCAGTGCACCCGGTGATGATGGAATTCCTGCTAAATTTCTAAAATTAATCAAGCATGCAGCTTCAAATATTTTTAGCAAACTATTCCTAACAATCTCTTAACTCTGGCTCAATGCACGCCAATCTGCCGACTTGAATAGTAGACTATTTCGATCCTATGAATTATCGACCCGATTTCTCTTACCAGCGTGCCATGCGAACTCATGCAACATGTTTTCTATACCCATATCATATCTAACCTAGACAACTGTAACTTATTTTTTTCTAATCAACACGGTTTTTGAGAAGGTTATTCGTGCACTAGTCAACTTTTCGAATTTGTTACGGATCTTCACTTCAATACTCATCTTACTGCTCAGATCGATATAATCTTTATTGACTTCGCCAAAACTTTCTTGAAAATAGAAAACAAGTAGTCAAAATGAACCAATCATCATCGCGTCCGTCCACTGTTATATCCGGGGCCATCAAGGGTTGTGTTCCCGGCCCTCTGCTGTTTTTAATATACATAAATTACCTTCCTTCTTTCATAAACTCCACGTGTAGGGTTTTCGCCGACGATTGCGTTATTTACCCCGAAAAAGTATTACAAATAACGATTCAACTCTACTTCAAGACGATTTAAATACTATATCTTCGTGGTGCTCAATGAGGCAGACGAACATAAACACTCGCAAATGTAAACAAATGTCTATCACTAAGTCTTCTACAAGAACAAAATCACAATATTCATTATTATTTCAACACCTGGAACATGTAGCACCGTATAAGTACTTGGGAATACATTTTACAGACACGCTATCATGGAACGACCACATTGAACACATTACAAGCAGTGCCTTGAAAAGGCTTGGCTTCTTGCGACGAACATTATATCTTGCCCCACCTGAAACAAAACTACTCGCATACAAGACAACAGTCCTTCGCAAATTCGAATATGCATGCACCATTTGGAACCCCCACCAAACTTACCTTCTAGAAAGACTAGAATCTGTCCAAAACAAAGCAGCAAGATGCAACATCTACTCACCGGAAACTAGTGTCTCGGCCTTAAAAACTAGCAATAATCTCTCTCCTGTAGAACAAAAACGTAAAATAACTCGGCTGTGTTTTTTTCATAGCATCTATTACAGCGATTCGCCTTTTAAATATAGTTTATTGCCGCCCTGCCAGTTTTACATCGCCAAGATTAGATCATTCTCGGAAACTAGAACCATTCTTGAGTCGCACTAACACTTTCCCTTTCTCCCTTTAATACTTTGCATCAGAGACTGGAATGCATTACCTGATCATATTATTACTGACAACAGTCCCATTTCAATTAGAGACCAGTGTTCACTATTGTATAATTACTCACCTTGATTTTGTTTTTGTATAATAGCTTTTGAAGTCTGTTCGTGCTTTGTTCTTTCTTTGTTTCGTTTTGATTGACGACATTGGATGCATCCCCGATCACATTTCACTTTTCCGTGTTTTGCTATCCTGTCTTTTTTTAACCTCTGTCACTTGTTTTGAATCTCCCCTCATGTAATGCGTCCTTCGGACGCCCTTGACGTCAATAAAATGAAATGAAATGAATGAAAGAAAGCTATTTCTCATGTTCCAAAGGGCAATAAGGGAGTGCTCTCCGGAGTCCTGGAGAGCACTTCCCATTCTAACGTTCCGAAGGTTTCAGATCCTAAGACGTGTTAATCGGTAAACATTCCCCCAAACGTACAAGCCAAGAACTCACCCTCCTCAATCCAGAGTCGATCAGCGACATCACCGTGTAAACGGTGCAGTGGGTTGTTTGCGACAAAGGACATCACACAAGGGCCGCGTGAATAACGTGTACTTTGCAAAAATGAGGTTCCCCTGGAGGTGACCGGTTCCCAAATTTCGTTTCAGAAACAAAGAATAACAAAAGGCGGGTACGCGCACGACCGGAGACTACTCGTCCTATGGCATAGTCACATAATTTCCCCTGGAGACTTAGACTGCCAGACATATAATGGCCTGGAATTACGGATTATATTTACTATTCGTGGCAATGCTCGGTTACAGATACCGTCAGAAACATAGACAACCTCGGCAATCCTCTTCGCAAAGGTGTGGTAACTCTTTGCAAAGAATGATATGTCCATCCGAGGAACGCACGGATAGTTGCTCCTAGCTCACGGCCGTCTTGGAATGATACCTCAATAAAAGTCGCGCTTCTTTATTTTGTTTTTTGTTGCTATGACAAGAAACGCAATTGAACTGAAACAACCTAAAATAGAGTATAAGAAGAAACAAAATACAAAACATTAATTTAAGAACATATTCCAACCCCCGCGTACACGAAGTGCCTGCATAGCCGACGATCCCATGTCTGATGTTACGTCAAATGAAACGGCAAGATGTCAGCCATTGACACTGGCGAAATTCGGTGTGCAGTTTTGTACACATGCTCATGACTAGTTTAAGTAATATCCGGACATTATATATCAAAATAAAAATGACGTTTGTCTATAGGAGGTCTCCCTAGATCTAACGAGCGCAAAAAAATGAAGTACTTTCAATTTAAACCAAACAATCCCTTTAAAAAAAATTGTTGTTTTTAATATAAAAGTTGCACCAGGAAAATGCGGCATATATGAACATATATTCTGGCAACATACGATCCTCGTTAAGTGAGTCAAGGCTGCTCATTTATGTTTTAATGAGTTGCAATTAAGTTTGAAAACTCATTTCGCTTCTCTGGCCGCGAGAGACAAGAGTAAAAGAAACGTTTCTTTTCATCTGCGTATCTGAGCCGGTGAAGGCGCGGATATTAACAGAAACGCCGGAATCCTAAGGTTTTTTTTTTTGCTTTTATATCTGACAATAATCATCATCATCATCATAATAATGAAAAAAGACGAAAGAAGCGAATTTTGAAGGCGTTTCGCTATCCACGCACAAAGCCAAGCGATGGGGCTGATTTCATCTGTATGCAAATCTTGCTCAGTATTCGTTCAAAATTGACTCGTTTTGCGCAGCACGATAACCTCTATCGTGTCGAAATTCGCTACAAATGCACCTGGCTCCTAGATAGAATCATCCGCTACGCGCGAGAGAATATAAGACGTGGAAGATCGCGTAGAGAGTTTAAATTAAAATTTATTTGTTTCGGACGAATTGAATTTTTTTCTTGCTTGGTATAATTAAAGGTTATATACAGATTCCTTCTTTACGGAAGCTGTGAAGGTTGTATCAAATAAATTGGCACGCGTAGCTGAAAAGGCGGGGAAGAATTTCCATTGAGCGCTCTCTTGGCGGTTTGTTAATTTAGCGGCAAGGCTGATGAAAACAGAACAAAGCATCAGATAATTATTCTGCGTCTTCGTTTTTCTCTAGTTCATTAAATTTATTTGCTGGCTTGTTCGTTAAGAGTAATATATCTCGGCGGGCAGCCCGCGGAGGGGGGGGGGGGGGGGGAGAGTTAAATTAACGGGATCTAATATCGTGTTGCAATTATATCACATTAGGATTGATGTTATCATTTCTTTTCCGTAACAGGCAGCTTATACAGTATATATATATATATATATATATATATGATCCAATTAATTACTTTATTGTTAAAGGTTCGATAATAATCCCGTTGACGCTGTGTAATCTAATTTAGTTAAAGAAACAAGATAGATTTATATATTGTGTAATAATATACCTTATAGTAATCTATAATTTTGGGTAATGAAAGAAGGCGTGAAGTGGAGATAGAAATATAAAAATGAAGAGTAAGATTTTTTTTTGAGGAGGGATTAGGAAGGAAAATATTATATAACTAATTTTGAGGTTGTCATCTTTTTGTTTTTGAAGCAATAAATAATATTGATTGAAAACGCGCATACCCACTTTTGGTTCGGGCTATTATAATAGAGCCAAAATTATACTCCAACAATTGTAAGGGAAGCAATTGGTGGTGTAATTTTACATTGACCGCACACTGGGTGTACATCAACTCTTTGAATTCGTCTATACTTCCGGCGTTGTTCAGGGGAAATCCGAAATTTCGCGGCTTCTGGCATTCATTTGGCTACCTAATTGAATGACCCAACCACCATAGTTACATATACACTGCGTGAATAGAATTAATGTTGATCAAAATTTATTATATTAGTCTTACAAACTTTGTACTAATATTAACTCATAACTAGGGTACCGCGCTTTCAGTTTTTATTTTTTCAAAATTCGGCGTACTTTATTCGGTGCTTATTTTAAAATTAAATTTTCGTGTTTTTTTCAGTGTATATTTATTCTCAAAAAAGTTTACCGTTTTTTTTCGGTGAATACGAAAGAAACACAATCGGACACCGGATCAGATGATCCTTGTAGCTGTGATATTTGTGATTACTCAAAGAATAACGACACATATACACGCGTCGTCCTCGCACAACTTCCGTCAGGACACACCTCAAAATCGCGGAATTCGCGGGCATAATCTTCAGCGCGCATCTTTTTCCTCCATTCTGACAACGTGACCCTCCGGTCAGTGTCACTTCGGCCGATAGTCGCATTACGGCCGAGAGGAGCGGAAGGGCCGGGAGTGGCTTTGAGGCCGAATAGGGCATAACGGCCGAGAACTGCACTAAGGCCGATAGTCTCTGAATGGGCTAGTGTGGCCGCCTTCTCGGGGGTCGCGTTGTGGTTGATGACTTTAGTTGCCACCAAATAAGGTAGATGGCGCCACATATTTATTTTATTTTTCAGTGCACATTGTATCTCGGTGACGGCAAATTCTGCGTTTTTGGTTTTATTGCTTTATCATTTATGATTAACTAAACATGTAGCTCTTTGACCGTTTCGACTAGCTTTTCTTTTTTGCTACACTCCGTGTCATCATTTTTTAGCAAAGGGCGAAGGCTATGCCCTCGTGAGCCAATTAGAGAGACGGAACGAAGCACGTGACACTTCTTCAAGGCAAGAATGCACTCCGACGGTGAGTTAATTGTCATGTTCTGACATTCTGATGGCTCATGTGTTTTTCACATTTCCTAGTGTAGGAGTGGAGGCTCGGTAAATCACACTCTACATATTTATTTACAATATTTACACTGTCCTTTTGACCAGCTCATCGAGGGGCCCTTCGCCGAATCCCAGATTCCGCGCAGCTCGTGGTCCCGGCACCTCGTGTCCTCAGCTCGTGCCTGTCCCGTGAGCTTGGCGCCGTTCAAGCGCTGGATCGCTGCCGATAGCTGCCGCTACAAGTACTCCGCCCCAACCAAAGCGAGGAAGCGGGCTGGCGAGCGTTCCTGGCCTCGAGGGGGTGCGTGTGGAGGCTGGTGTTCATCTGGAACCTGACGCGAGGTGGCTTTGGAAGGCGTGTGGTTCCGGATGAGTAGAAATCGGGTGCTAAGTGGGCTAGCGTGACTTTGTCCAGAGAGGCTATTTCTTCTCGGCCGTTGACGTCGAGCGTCATGTTCTTGTGTCTCGACGCAGTATTCAATAAGGGCCGTCATACGGGGGCTGCAAGGGCTTCTTCACGCCATCGCGCCGAACGAACACGTGCGTATATTTGTCGAGGTCACGGCTGACAAAAGTGTGTCTTGTGGAGGGTGTCCTTGGGCAGGTGGGCTGAAGGTCTTTCATTAGTAGTCGCAGCCGCTGGACATAGTTTTCTGCTGTTTCCTGTGAGATGTTGGCTGAGGAAGAAAAAAAGTCACCAGGCAAGCGGAGTGACGTGCCGTAAACGAGTTCAGCTGCACTGCAATTGATGTCCGATTTGAAGGCTGTTCTGATTCCCAACAAGACGAGTGGAAAAGCTTCTGTCCATGTTGAGCTGTTGGCTTGTGCTGTGATGGAGGCTTTAAACTGACGATGAAAACGCTCTACCATGCTGTTGGAAATTAGATGGTAGGACGTCGTATGGATGTGTTGAACTCCAAGGAAGTGGGAGAGAGTTCGAAATAAAGTCGCTTCGAACTGACGTCCTTTGTCCGTTGTGATCGTCTGTGGGACACCAAAGGGACTAATCCACATTTCAATCAGTGTTCGAGCGACGGTTGTTGCTGTGATATCTTTCATTGGTGCCGCTTCGGGCCACCGCGTGAAGCGATCGACGCGGGTCAGAAGATAACGGTTTTCTTGTGATGGAGGAAGTGGTCCCACGATATCAACGTGAATGTGGGTGAAGCGAGTGTCCGGTCTGCTAAAAGTTCCCAAGGGCGCCTTGGTGTGCCGGTGAACTTTCGAGCGTTGGCACTGGGCGCAAGTTTTGGCCCAGGACCTCACGTCAGCGTTGATACGAGGCCATATAAACCGCGAAACTATCAGTTTCTGGGTTGCTCATATTTCGGGATGGGACAAAGAGTGCAGGCAGTCAAAAACTGCTCGTCGCAAGTCTGCTGGTGCGAGGGGGCGGGAACGACCTGTCGAAACTTCGCATGCAACTGTGTCGTCACAGTCGGGCATGCGTATGTCTTCAAAGACTAATGTCGTTGACGTTGTCCGTAGACGTTGTAGTTCGAGGTCGCCTCGTTGCGCTTCCGCCAGCTGTTCGTAAGGAACTGCAGGTCGTTCCGTGGAGCACGGGTTGACCCCAACTCTGGAGAGTGCGTCAGCTGCGGCGTTATCCGTGTTCTTAACGAAGCGGATGTCGCCGGTGAATTTCGAACTTTATGCCAACTGCCGTATCTCACGCGGTGTGTGTGCAGTGCTGTTGGAGGCTAGACCGTAGGTCAACGGCTTATGGTCTGTCAAGGCGAAGAAGCTTCGGCCTTCCACACAGTGGCGAAAGTGCTTGAGGGCAAGATATATTGCCAGCAGCTCACGTCTAAAAGTGCTGTATCGCCGTTCTGTCGGAGTCAGCTTCTTCGAAAAGAAGGAAAGTGGTTGCCAGTTGTCTCCGTCTTGTTGTTGTAGAACCGCTCCAACAGCTCCATCCGAGGCGTCGACCATGATGGAGAGAGGTGCGTCGCTCTTGGGGTGGCTGAGAAGGGTGACGTTGGCAATGATAGTTTTCACTCTCTCGAAAGCTTGGTTGGCGGTCGGCGTCCAATGGAGTGGCGCTGCCTTTACTTTGGTGGCCGGCAGTAGGTCGTAGAGGGCTCGCAGACTTGGGCGCACTGTGGTATAAACCGTTGATAGAAATTCACGAGTCCAGAAATTCCCGAAGTTTCTTCGCCGTCGGGGGCTGTGGAAAGCTTCGGATGACTTCGACTTTCTCGGGTAATGGCTGAATTCCACGGCTATCAACGTGTTGGCCAAGAAATTCAAGTTCGTTGACGCGGAATTCACATTTGGTCGGGTTGACGACAAGTCCGTATTCTTGGAAGCGCGAGAAGAGTTGTCGTAGATGTTCGACGTGCTCTTCCGGAGTGTTGCTAAATACAAGGATATCCTCGATATACGCGAAGGTGAATGACAAACCTCGGAGGACTGTGTCGACGAATCGTTGAAAGCTTTGTGCAGCGTCGCGGAGTCCAAAGGGCATTCGCAAGAACTAGTACAATCCAAACGGTGTGATGACAGCCGTCTTGGGGATGTCTGCCGGTTCTATGGGGATCTGGTAGAATGCCTTCACGAGGTCCACCTTGCTGAAAACCTTCGCGCCCTGCAGGGTAACGGCCGGGCAGAGTATACTTATTTAGTGACCGGTGGTCCCCACAGTGGCGCCAGTCCCCGGTTTTCTTCGGGGGTAGCTCGGTCCGATGTCACCAGTATGTAGGAGTGGAGGCTCGGTAAATCACACTCTACATATTTATTCACAATATTTACACTGTCCTTTTGACTAGCTCATCGAGGGCCCTTCGCCGAATCCCAGATTCCGTGCAGCTCGTGGTCCAGGCACCGATCGTGTCCTCAGCTCGTGCCTGTCCCGTGAGCTTGGCGCCGTTCAAGCGCTGGATCGCTGCCGATAGCTGCCGCTACAGTACTATGTATTGTCTTTAACGTTTCGCTGTAAAAGATTGAAAATAAAATTCTAAAATTACCCTCTATCATCGTTTTCATAGCCGCCCGGTAGAATCAGAGACATAACTAATTTAGTTAAGGTGCTGAAATTTGAAAAGACACAATAAATGTTTCACTGGACTCTTGAAAAGCCGATGAAAAAGGCGCCCTAAATTCATAGCATTTATTTGGAAATACGTGTGCGTGTGTGTACATACTCCTAATATGCAGATAAAGGAACTACTGATCCAACGAATAAGAAATGATAAAGCGCAGAAAAGCAAATAAACAAATGAAAAATTTGGATAGGCAAGGCCGGCGTACCGACTGATGCCGGCCGTGAAGGGTGAAAACAAACTAAAAAAACCGCAGTATTTGCAGTCACCGACAGATACACTCTTAAAATGTCATAAGTTTACTTTCGCGCAGAATATTGTAAACAACTTATTTTTCGCGATTAGGTCAAAGCTGGAGTTTTGGAATAATTAGCGGGTTTTAATTTTCGCTACGCGGTAAGATCTCAATATAGATTCTAAGGTGTTTACATTTTAACGGAATTGTTCGCGGGACCTATTTTTCGTGAATTGTAGGCGATTGGCGAAAATTTGGTCCTCTCGAAAATTAAGTAGTTTACAGTATTCGGAGTGCCAATCATTTTAATCTGAGAAGAGACCACGGCGAATGACGAGACTGAAAATATGTTAATTTCATCCGCCATGCTCAATGTGGCGCCATGTATGTTATTTGGTGGCAACTAAAGTCGCCAACCACAACGCGACCCCCGAGAAGGCGGCCACAGCAGCTCATTCAGAGACTATCGGCCTTAATGCAGTTCTCGGCCGTTATGCCCCATTCGGCCTCACAGCCACCCCCATCCCTTTCGCCCCTCTCGGCCTTAATGCACTCTCGGCCGTAATGCGACTATCGGCCTTAGCGAGATGCTCCCGTGACCGTCTGAGGTGATTACCGTACAGTGACCAGCGGAATGAAAAAAGAAATCCATTGTATTTATGTTTTTAATTACAAGGAAGTTTGAGAGAGGGTGTTAAGAAAGGTATTAACGGCTTTCCTCGATGTTCTCTGAAGTGCGTGAAGCGAGAAACCTTATAAACGAACTGAACTCTCCTATGTCACGCCGCTGTGGTGGCGCGTCGGGCGCACTTTTGGTCTGGGGTGGTGGGCAGAAGTCGCCGTGTGAGGCATGCGTTCATGTGTTCTTTTGGAAGAAACCAGACAAAAAACCTGCCTTCTCGTCAAAATTCTGCGATGGGGGCTGTACCAAAAAAGTCTGGAAAGGTTTGAAGATCAGTTTTCATGTGTTTCTGCCCCCTCCGTTCGTCCGAGAACGTGGATAGTAGCCGTGAAAAGGGCAAACCAGACGCTGTCGAACTACGATTGCTTGTGCGGGCAACACTTTGTGGTCGCCAGATGTATTTGTTTTGTTCCAACATGAACGAGAGAAAACCGCCAAGTTGTCCGGACCACCCACAAGTTCAGTGCGTCTTCAAATTCACACGGCCGCCTGATCGTTCGAACTTTCGTCTGCTCTTTCAAACTTGTCTGCTTTTTGTCGTCTGCTCGTTCAAACAAAAGCGGCCCGTAGACTAAACTTTGACCCGGTGATTACAATAAGAAGTAATTGCAGGCCTCAAAAGACTTAAGTGGGCTCGGTGTAAACAGTAGATACAAGATGTTGATCATTGGTACCCGTGGCCATCACCGATTTGTTACGCTTGGCATGGGCGTACCAACCGGGAGGGGGGGGCAAGGGGGACATTTGCTCCCCAGTTCTCAGAGTGGGGGGCAAGGCATGTGTTTTGCCCCCCCCCCCCCCCCTGAAACGAAACAGCCGCCACTGGGCAGGGCAAACGCTGGCCGGCGGCGCCCAAGGAATACCTAGGGCACCGCCCCCGACCCGCGGGGACATATTTTTAACGCGCAGGCGTTACAAACCCTAGCAACGGTGCTCACGCCGGATTGGCTGCTTCGTGGAGATAGGCGCTGTCGCCGTCAACATAGGCAATAAATATTATACTGCGGGAAAAAATTAAAGCAAAAGCAAAAGCGCGCTTTTTAAGGTTTGCGCGCTGCTATTGGCGACGAGGAGCGACCGTGACGCCCCAAGCGGTTAATTCTAGAACTACACGGATGGGGACAACAAATACAATGACTCAACGCTCGGCCGACATAACCGAACGCGGCGTCAGCGTTTGGCTGGAGTTCGTGTTCTCCGGTGAGGGGAAGGAGGGGCTCTTTTGTTTCCACTCCGGCCTGCATGAACACTGCTGCATGCAGGGTCCCAGCTCAGCACAAAAGCCGAAGTGGGTCAAACTCGCATTCTCTGAGGATAGATCCGGCACTTCACGTCGCTTCGTCGATTGTTAGTATTTTTAAATTAAACGGTGCCCCGCGCTCTATTGTAGGAGATGACATGGACATGCCCATAAGGCCTGTTGGCATGTGCACAGGCCTTGTGTTGAGTAAACACCGAGGTGTGGGAAACAAACGGGTCCGAGCGCCCCCTATTCGCGACTCCAGCGAACTATACAGGGCGCGCTGCTCAGGCAAATGGCGGACGAAAGGAGATCGTTTTCGTCGTTCAGCGCGCGGACCACCACAAATTCCTGCACTGCAGCGTAAAATCAGTGTTACATTTGAAAGCAAAGCGATTTTTCGACGGTAGAAACCTTATTCTAGTCAGTGCGTAGGAATGACACGGCGGAAGCATAAATATAATAACTGGAAACGACATTTGTTTCTATGCTGCTTACGAGAACCAAGCAGCGATAGCAGACGACAAAGTCGAAACGACCTCCTCTCCTGAGCTTCTCGACGCTGCCGCTACGCGGCGTTGATTTCGCTGGAGTCGCGAATAGTTCGATCTCCGGCCCAGTGGGAAGAATTCCTACATTGGCGAGAAGCGGGGACAAGCCCTTCCTTCAATTGCGTCAAGTCTCCTTGAGCTTCGGGATACAAAGAAACGCCAGTCTTCGGCGCTAATCCCACAGTTACTCGGTCTTTCTTGCGTCGTGTCTGTTCGCTCCCTGTGCCTCGTAGCAGTGTTATTGCAGTGGCGGGCTCGTTAAACGTTTGGGTTTTTTTTTTGACTACCCAAATCACTTTCTTCCTCCCCCCCTTTTCTACGCCACATGCTTCCCCCTTTGCAAATATCAGCTGATCTTCCAACTGCAAATATCAGCTGATCTTCTCTGTTGATAGGCAAAACAACCACTAAAATTCGAAAGTAATTTGGAATTTGAGTAGAAGTCACTCGGAAAAGTAGTTAAAGTAAACTACTAATTACCAAAATAAAAATGTATTTGAAAGTTACTAATCTACCCAGAAAAGTAGTTAAACTACAGTAACTTGAGTAAAGTAGTTGAACTACGTACAAGTCTGACTGGCAGGCGCTCTGCGTAAGAATTTTCACCTATCTGCCCAGCCCCGCACACCACCACATGGGCCCCCTTCCAGAATGTGCAAATAAAATTATTATTATTATTAATATTATTATTATTATTATTACTATTATAAAGTTACTATGTTCCTCAAATTTTTAACTCGTTACCATCCAACTTTGAAGACCTGACTTCAAAAAAGAAACTAAGGAAAGCTCAACGTCATTATACTTCCTTAAACAAAACCCCTTAAAAGGCCTGTGTTTTTTTTTTGGTTGCGGTTTTTTGTCGTGTTTAAAAGACCAAACGTTTCTGCTTTTCTTTTGCAACATTTTTTAAAACTTTTATTTATGGTGCACATTGTATTTTTTTTTACTTTTTACTTTTTTCTAACTTTGTGAAGTTATCGTGATATAAAAGGACCGAAACTGGTAGATATGTATATACTAGAGCTAATTGATCATACTAATTGGTGCTCCAGAGTACATATTGTTTGTATGTAAAACATTTGACATTCTTTGTCGCATGAGCAACCTCTGAAACTTCACGAACTTTTCTCAAGACTGTGACAAAGCTGACATTCTTTTTTCATTTGTACACTTACTGTTACTGCGACGCTCAAGCTTTTTATGTTCTTTTCTTCACTTGATACCGATGCGATGCTCAAGCTTTTTTTTCTGATACTTTTCTTGATGCTACTGCGATGCTTAACTTTTCTGTTCATAGCAGTACTTCACTCGATGTCATTTCAACTTAGGTTCTGTCCCACAAGCCCTTGATGGCTTTGACGAACCTGCATTAATTTCGACTAGTCTCAAAGAGCTGCAATAAACTTTATTATTATTAATAATAATAATAATTAATAATAATAATATATATTAATAATATTATTATTATATATTATTATTATTATTATTATTATTATTATTATTATTATTATTATAACAATCCTGTTTTCGGCTCGCAAGTAGTTTGTGCCAAAACAGAAGAATATTGATTTTTAGTTCGCGTTATTTCGCGATTTTCATGTATCTGCATAAAACTAAACACAGAACTATCATGCTCGACGTTGCACATTCGACATTCCTAACTCTCCCCAACTTCCTAAACGTCCGTGTGTGTCCTAAACCCAGAAACCGGAATTTTAAAGGTTAAGTTGCGAATATGGAACTCACACTTACATGCAAAGCTGACGTCAACTTTCACAAATCGAAAAACATGCATATTTACAATATTGTTATCTCTTCTGGTGAAGGCTCAGCAACCGTTGCATTCGTTTTCGCGCACGAAACCGCGACTCCCAGAGAAAGTAAGAACGCAGTGATTGCCTTTATTTTAACAATGTAAACACACTTGCAGGCGTGCGCTGATGAAGCCTCAAAATCGAAACTCTCGTAGCGTGATTCGTGACTGCACCGGCTACTACCCAACCTCGTTGTCACGCCACTTTTTGCAAGCAAAGACTAAAATCGCCAGTAAATACACAAAAGCGACATCGATACAATTATCTTGTAGAATATCACCTTATATAATGCGTTTAAGTTAAGAAAAAAGAAACATAAAACCTTTTTTCTTCAGAAAAAACTAAAAATCAATGTTAAGACTGGTAGCAGTGTATTTTTGCCGAATCATTGCGGAATCTTTAGAACAGTTGGGCAAAAGTTGCGCCGAATTTTCGATTCGGCAAAAGTTCGGCCCATCACTAGTAAAAATATGCGACCCGGAGGGGGGGGGTCTGGTTTGCCCCCCCCCCCTTCCCCTCCAAAACAAGTTGGTACGCCACTGACGCTTGGTCTGTTCCCACTTCCGATTTTGAGTATCGACGTCGATCATCGCTGCTACCTTCACCACTTTTGCAGCACGAGCGACGTCGCGACCGAAAATAGTTAGAAGGATCTCATCATGGTTTTGGCGTCCATTCTGCGACGTTCATGCGAATGAATCGCCGCACGTAAAATTATTTACGCAAAGTTCAGCGGCGTAACGAGCCTTGATAATTTCGCTCAGGCGATTAAAGTGGTAGGACATTGCTATGAGGACGTAGAATCGACAATTCCAACGTGAAAAAAAGTATGCAGACTCACACAGACGCCGACAACGTGACATTCCAATGGTTTGTTAACGCGGGACGCGGTGCTTCTTGCCCGCACTCCATTGCGCATGCGTTCGAACTGTCGTCTGCTCTTTCAAACTTGTCTGCTTTTTTGTCGTCAGCTCGTTCAAACGACAGCGGCCCGTAAACCAAACGTTGACCCGGTAATTGCGATAAGAACTAAATGCAGGCCTCAAAACACTTTTGAAGGTTGGTTGGGTTAAGTAGGCTAAGTGTAAACTGTAGATACAAGAAGATGTTGATCATTGTTACCAGTGGCCATCACCGACTTGTAATGCCCGATTCTACTTGCGGTTTTCAGTATCGACGTCCACCATCTCAGCTACGGTCCACGCTTTTGCAGCCCGAGCGACGTCGCGACTGAAAATAGCGAGCACAATGTCATCGTGGGAGTCAGGCTGTAGCGCCCATTCTGTGGCGTCCACATGAAATGAATCGCCGCACGTCACATTATTCACGCAAAGTTTTGTCTCGTTAATTTTGCTGAAACCGCTCAAGTTGTCAGACATTGTTAGTAGGACGTAGAATCAACAATTCCAACGCGAAAAAGGCCACGGGGACTTCCACCGACGCCGACAACAACGCAATTCAATGGTTTGTTTATGGGCGATGGCGGGCTTCTTACCCACCGTCCACCGCGCATGCGCGGCGCCGGTGGCGTCCGCTAGGGGCGCTCCGGTTTGTTTGTAAACATGAGTTGGTGTCCAAACATTTTTTTAGGACCGGGAACTTGACACACTAAGCCCGATCACAGAAAGGAAACACATGTCCCGTGAAGGCCAATCCAAGACCTCTTTTGTTGCATGTTGAACCTTCGAAGAGGGCAATTACGAAGGCGTCACACAATGTCGATCCTTGAAAAGCCCCCTCTCTCTCTCTCTCTCTCTCTCTCTCCCCTTTCCCACCCACCTCGACGCGGCCCTAAAAACTGACATTTTTTGGTTAAAACCAAATTTTAGAAAACGGACTAGATGTACCTTTAGCGGTTTTTATCGGTTTAGACCGAAAACGCCGAACCTACAAACTGACCCTTTTCGGTTAAAACCGAATTTCCGAAAATGGATTCGGCGTACTTTTATCTGTTTCAACCGAAAACTCCGAACCTTACTCATAACTAACCTTTCTGCTCATCATTACTAAGACCTCGACAGTTCGTGAGTACATACTAGGCAGGAATAAGCTGGTCGCTTTAGATCATGGCCGGCCCTACACCATCAAGCGCCCTGGACACACTCCTGCCGTGGCGCCACCCCCCCCCCCACCTCTTTTTAAAAAAAGTTTGGCACATTGATACTTTAGACCCATGTTGTGGTAAAAAAACTATGTCCAAACTCCGGTCTAAAAACATGCTTTTCGTGCAAGGCTCGTCAAATTATGAGGCGCTGGAGAAATGCAGCATTCTGCGTTAAGTCCTTATTTCGAACTCTTTTGTTCGCCTTCCGCCCATTGAAAAGCATGCGGGAAGGGCCTTAGAACGCACCTGGTATCGCTGCGCCGCAGCGTTCTTCCGCAACATGAAGTTCGTCTGCGTTCCTCGCCGTCACCATGGCAACGAACGCCGAATGAATGGAAGCACGCACGCTACCGCCGCGTGAAGCCAGCAACAGCTGACGCCATTTTACGAACGCCGTCTGCTAGCCAAAGCCGAACGCGGTATGTCAGATCAACCGCCTCCGCCGCCGCGCCGCAAGCAAAGACGACGAAGCTGAGACACGCCGACGGCGAATAGGCGAGCAACAGCACCGCGAGACGACTACAACGGCGGCATTTATTGGGATCAAAGGCTGCTTTCGCCGATGCGCCGCTAGCAAAGACGACGACGCTGAGGCACGCCGACGGCGAATAGGCGAGCAACAGCACCGCGAGACGACTACAACGGCGGCATTTATTGGGATCAAAGGCGCGAAATAAGCAAGAACAATTTTTATTTGAATCATAACACGCGATATCCAAGTTGGGGACCACATACCTTTGCTGGATCTTTCCTGTGAACTTTTTACAGAGACACGGGGTGCCGCGTACAGAACACAGCTCCGTTTGCAAAATATGGGGGCCCTGAAAAGGGCCGTTTAGACCGCTACCAGAACCTATAACTGACGTAACGAGCACTTGACGAGCGGTTGGCGCATAAGTCGTCTTTATGCACGCAGGCGGGCGACGGGCTCAGCGCAGCGGATCACTCGAAGTCACCGGGGCCGTCAGAATCCTCATCCTCCGCACTATAGGGAAGGTCCCTGTCTGCGTCGGGGCTGTAGATTTTGGCGGCCGCGGCGACGAACGACTGGAATCTATCAGTGTTTCCGCGCGCCTTCTCTCTCCTCCAAAACATGTAACTTGCAAGGTGACCAGTGAAATGCGGCTCTTCGCGCCGTCCAGATGGAAGAGACTTTTTGACGTGGGCCCAGGTGCCCTCCACCGTATTGGTGTGCGCACCAGTGTTCGGGTCGACAAAGTGCAGCTTGTGGTTAACGGTGAGGTGCGTGAAGCGAGCGTCATCTGCAAGCTTGCGATAGCTAGCCCAACAATCAGTGATTATTCTTGTTCCGGGGCGGACCCGCTGGCTATTAGCCCTAGCAGGGTTTTTAGCGTCACGGGTCTCCGCAGGAACAAGAAAGCAGCACCGCTGCCACGCTCCACACCGCCGAAACCACTGGCCAGGCCTTAAATACCGCGATGGTACTTTCGCCGCCCGAACATACTCTCGTCTAGTTCTACAGTCACGTCTTCGCCACCCAATCAGCCTGAGATGCTTCAAAACGGCACTTACCGCAACCTCCCGACAAAAGCTCGCCCAATCAGTTATTGTCTTACTGCGATATCAGTCTCCCCACTGAATGACGGCGCACGGTAGGTTCTGGCACCGGAGGATGATTTTCATGAGTTGAGAAGCGTCAGGTGCGATCCTTCGAAAAAGGAACCGCTCCGTACCGAGACGTGGCCCTGGCACTGAACTTTGATCGGCTTCCTCATTGCACACCGCACTGAGTCATCCCACACCGCACCCGCACGTGTAGCGATCCGCAGATCTATCGCGGACTTGCAGCTTGTCATCGCAGCTTCGCATTCTGGACACCACGAGAACCCAGAGCCAGGAGCAGGCTCATGCGCTGAAGCAGATTAATTGCTTCAAGATGATCTTTCATGGCGTCATGAAGACGGCACAAGTTGAACATGCCATGGCACTGCGATGCTCGCCTCTGGAAGAATAAAGCCGCCGAGTGAAAACTGCGCGCTTCTTTGCATTTATTATTTTTATTTCATCCGCCATTTTATACCTCGTGACACAATTCTAACGAACTCATTGGTTGATCGGTCGGACCACATCATCGCGTGACAAAACAAAACGCCAATCGTGTGACCAGAACGGTTGCCACGGTCGGCATCGTTAGAAGAGAACAGTCGGACCCAACAACAAAATAAAGTAACAAAGTGAATAAAGAAAACAAAAAATAGAGAGGAGCCGTTGGAGTTTCGGCAACACGGACGCCGTCTTCTTTGATGAGAGGAGGAGCGGCCGTGCTACTCTGGCCGCACTGGCTGCTCAAAATCTCCCTGTTTCTTTTTCTTTTTCTAACTTTACGGGGTGCCACGATCTTTATTTGAAGCTGATTTGTTAAAATTAATAACAAACAACGCGTCGGAACGGAGGAGGTAGGGAGGAGTCTTGGCGTCAGAATTCGACGTGGTAGAAAAGAAAAGAAAATAACGAATGCTAATACATTGCCGTGTGCCGAGAACCGTTGATACTCTCGCACTCGGTGAGGGACTCATGACGCCACCGACGACCGTTAGGCTATTTATTTTGTTTCCTTAGATTTTTTATCGTGACGACTACTCCACTGTGCGTCGACGTCTCCAGCGGAGATCCGGCAGTTTTTAATAATAATTATTACTGTCGTTTGAAGGGCATTCTTTTTATACGCTTCGTTCCTGACGCCATAAAAATATTCTTTCTGTTTAGATTATAGGCGCGAAAACTCCACACTGACTAGGGCCTGAGTAGCAGCTCTACATTACTCAGAGCCTTAGTCCGTGTGGATGTTCTCGCGCCAACAATCTAAAAAGAAAGAATGGCTATACACACATCACACGCGCACGCACTCAAAGTTGGTCCATAAGTCCAGTGTCCCCGACGTGTTTTTTAGCGCTTTCAAAACGATACACTGATACCACCAAAGTGTTCTCCGCCCAGGAAGTTTTGGTGACATTAAATGAGTCTACTTGTTGTCTCCCACTCCGTCCACTGTCTTGCGGCGCATTTTCTCAAAAGTGGTTTATGGTCAAGCAGTTGCAGCGTTCTTCTCGTGTCTTCTCGTTGGGTGCTGTATTTCACGCACTACAAAAGATGCTAATAATGGAGCTAAATAAGCGTACTAATGAATTATTGGACTAATTTTGTTGGACTTAATGTATCCACAAACCAATCCGATCTATGAACTAAACTTTTTTTATTTTCTTATACGTGGTGCTAAGTATTCTCGCCCCATATTTTTATGGCGTCAGGAACGAAGCAGCATAAAAAGAATGCCCTTCAAACGACAGTAATAATTATTGTTAAAATCGCCGGATCTCCGCTGGAGACGTCGACGCACAGTGGAGTAGTCGTCGCGATAAAAAATCTAAGAAAACAAAATAAATAGCCTAACGGTCGTCGGTGGCGTCACGAGTCCTCACCGAGTGCGGAGTATAACGGTCTTGGCATACGGTACGTATTGTGCATTCGTTATTTTCTTTTCTTTTCTACCACGTCGAATTCTGATGCCAAGACTCCCTACTTCCTGCGTTCCGACGCGTTGTTTATTATTAATTTAACAAATCAGCTTCAAATAAAGCATCGTGGCACCCCGTAAAGTTAAAAAAAAGAAAGAACAACGGAGATTTTGAGCAGCCAGTGCGGCCAGAGTAGCACGGCCGCTCCTCTCTCATCAAAGAAGACGGCGTCCGTGTTGCCGAAACTCCAACGGCTCCCTTCTATTTTTGTTTTCTTTGTTCACTTTGTTACTTTGTTTTGTTGTTGGGTTCGACTGTTCTCTCAACGATGCCGACCGTGGCAACACGTTCTGGTCACGCGATTGGCGTTGGTTTTGTCACGCGACGATGTGGTCCGACCGATCAACCAATGGGTCGTTAGAATTGTGATGCGAGCATAAATGGCGGATGAAATAAAAATAATACAATGCAAAGAGGCGCAGTTTTCACTCGCGCTTTACTTCCAGGGCAGCATCGCAGTGCCATGGCGTTCAACTTGTGCCGTCTTCATGACGCCATGAAAGATCATCTTGAAGCAATTAATTTGCTTCAGCGCATGGGCCTGCTCCTGGCATACCTGGGTTTTCGTGTGCATCCAGAATGCGAAGCTGCGATGACAAGCTGCAAGTCCGCGATAGATCTGCGGATCGCTACACGTGCGGGTGCGGTGTGGATGACTCGTGCGGTGTACAAGAGGAAGCCGGTCAAAGTTCAGTGCCGGGGCCACGTCTCGGTACGGAGCGGTTCCTTTTTCTGAAGGATCGCACCTGACGTCTCCAACTCATGAAAATCATCCTCCGGTGCCAGAACCTACCGTGCGCCATATCAGTGGGAGACTGATATCGCAAGTACAGACAATAACTGATTGGGCGAGCTTTTGTCGGGAGGTTGTGGTAAAGCCGCTTTAAGCATTCAGGCATGATTGGTGGCGAAGACGTGACTGTAGAACTGAGCGATAGTATGTTCGGGCGGCGAAAGTACCATCGCGGGTGTGTTAAGGCCCGAGTGGGTTTTCGGCGGTGTGGAGCGTGGCAGCGGCGCTGCTTTCGTTCCCGTGGGACTCGTGACGCTAAAAGCCCTGCTAGGGCTA
Organism: Ixodes ricinus; assembly: GCA_037355805.1. NCBI lineage: Eukaryota > Metazoa > Arthropoda > Arachnida > Ixodida > Ixodidae > Ixodes > Ixodes ricinus. Next base: position 41,099 of record JAZHYW010020363.1, read on the forward strand.
ATAGCCAAGTGGGTCCGCCCTGGAACAAGAATAATCACTGATTGTTGGGCTGGCTATCGCAAGCTTGCAGATGACGCTCGCTTCACGCACCTCACCGTTAACCACAGCTGCACTTTGTCGACCCGAACACTGGTGCGCACGCAATACGGTGGAGGCACCTGGCCCACGTCAAAGTCTCTTCCATCCTGGATGGCGCGAGAGCCACCATTTCACTGGTCACCTTGCAAAGTTAATGTTTTGGAGGAGCAGAGAAGGCGCGCGGAAACACTGATAGATTCCAGTCGTTTGCTGCCGCGGCCGCCAAAATCTACAGCCCCGACGCAGACAGGGACCTTCCCTATAGTGCGGAGGATGAGGATTCTGACGGCCCCGTGACTTCGAGTGATCCGCTGCGCTGAGCCCGTCGCCCGCCTGCGTGCATAAAGACGACTTATGCGCCAACCGCTCGTCAAGTGCTCGATTACGTCAGTTATAGGTTCTGGTGGCGGTCTAAACGGCCTATTTTGGGCCCCCATATTTGCAGACGGAGCCATGTTCTGTACGCGGCACCCGTGTCTCTGTAAAAGTTCACAGGAAAGATCCAGCAAAGGTATGTGGTCCCCAACTGGAATATCGCGTGTTATGATTCAAGTAAAATCGTTCTTGCTGATTTCGCGCCTTTGATCCCAATAAATGCCGCCGTTGTAGTCGTCTCGCGGTGCTGTTGCCGTGCATTCGCTGTCGGCGTGCCTCAGCGTCGTCGTCTTTGCTAGCGGTGCATCGGCGACGCAGCCTTTGATCCCATCAACTGCCGCCGTTGATAGTCGTCTCGCGTGCTGTTGCTCGCCTGTTCGCCGTCGGCGTGTCTCACTTCGTCGTCTTTAGCTTGCGGCGCGGCAGCGGAGGCGGTTGACTGACATACCGCGTTCGGCTTTGGCTAGCGACGGCGTTCGTAAAATGGCGTCAGCTGTTGCTGGCTTCACGCGGCTAGGGCGTGTTCCATTCATTCGGCGTTCGTTGCCATGGTGACGGCAAGGAACGCAGACAGCTCATATGCGGAAGAACGCTGCGGCGCAGCGATACCAGGTGCGTTCAAGGCCCTTCCTGCATGATCTTCATCAAGGAAGGCGAGCAAAAAGCAGTTCAGACAAGGACTAACGCAGAATGCTGCATTTCTCCAGCGCCTCATAGCTTGACGAGCCTTGCAGAGCATGTTTTTTGGCCATCCCGCTTCCTGTTTTTTTTATCCGTAACATGGGTCTAAAGTATCAAACTGCCCGAGCGTTTTGTCGGACGAGAACTGTATTCCAAAAACGAACGGTGATCGAGCATAGAGCTTCGTGTCGGGTGCCGTGTTTAAATAAATAAAAAAAAGCTAGAAATATTCAAAAGGAAGGCGCTTCGGCTCGCCCCCCCCCCCCCCTCTTTTTTTGTTTGTTGGCGCGTGGGCAACAGTTTAGGTCGTTCACCCCGAGGGCCGGCCCTGGCATAGACCACCCTAGTGACCCTAAATCACCTCTTGCTAAACTGTAGGAAAAAATTTAAAACTGTGGAGTCACCTCTAGAAGTGCGGTGCGCTGAGATTCACCACACGCATTGCCTGCTCTCTTCCACTTGGAAGATCAAATATTTCTCAAAATTTTGTATCTCGAACAATGTGTACAAGAGATAAAAAAATATAAAATATAACCTGACGAAACTAGTAAATTTGGATAAAAAGAACGAAGAGAACATTCTTCCGGTGAAGCGGGTCTGTTGCACGTAAAAACCAAATAAAGCTTACTTTTTTTGTTATTGTGGTTATGTCAACCGAGTTTGTTTTACTTTCGGAATTTCTAGATCGGTTCTCCCCGGTGTCACGATTACACATTCGGTTCATGTTCTGCTTCTCAGCGATATCCGCACCTTCTCGCGCTTTGCCACCGTGTTCGCGAGACTGGAATACACAGCCGGGTAAGTGGTAAACATATATACAACTTTCAAACCATTCCTTGGAGCGTTCTGCACTTTTCATCTCATACTTTGCTGGGCCCCATGGAATCGCACATATATTTCTTGTAGCGGCTGTTGTTGTTTGTTCTTCAGTGCTTTGTATGGTGTCGTAGTGCGGCCAGAACTTACGAAGGCTCAAGTCTGTTTCCTTGTTAGGTAATAGTTGTCTGTTCCTGCATAGCAAAAATAAAAAAATAAAATGACCCGCTCTCAGTTTTCATATGTCATTTTGTAAAGTGTTTGCATTGATAAACTCTGTCTCAACGGGTCTGACGGTTTGGAGAGAATCCTCCGTTTGCTTTCACACATCCCAAAAAGTAAACTGTCAACATTTGATATAAGCGTGGAGATGTCTCTGTCGCTTATAATTCGACACGTTTAACGCTACAAGAGGCGTGCGAATGGAATATATCCGTCTCGTTTTAATGCGAAACCATTAACTGTCCCATGGAGCAAAGCCGGCGTGGTCTCTAACCGTCTGTAGCAGCGAACGGCAGTTAAATTCCGATTGGTCAAAAGTACTCAAAAGCACAGCAACGCAGATGCTTCGTCACGGAAGTCGGCGGGGCGCTCAAGGTCAAAGCGGACGCGTTTCATAAAAATGAATGCGAGAGCCATATGCCGGACGGTGGCGTTCCACGTTCTCACGTGCAAGCAACAAAAAAAAAGTAAAAAAAAAGAAAGCTATTTACAACTCCCTGTAACGCCGAATTGGAGCGCAGATCTTGAGGAGGAGAAGGAAGAGTGTACTGAGGGAGGTATAGACCTTTTCCGCTTACTCTCGCCCCCGACCGTCCAGTAGGCATATCCGGTATAAGCGACGATAAATATCAGAACGTTTCAACCTGCAAATACTAAAAATAGAGAGGCAAAACGAGAATGTGTGACGGTTATGTTTTTGTCTATATGCCTTCTATTGGCGTGGCGACGGCAAAACAATGTTTTCGCCCATACTGGAAGTGACGACAATTCAAGATGGCGGCGACCTTGCGAAAAAGGTCTATATCCCTCCTTCCTCCTCCTCACGGGGGTCACGTGACCTGGGGGGTCACGTGATCTCGGGGGGGTCACGTGATTTGTGGGGGCTCACGTGACCTGTGAGGTCACGGGACCTGGGGTCACGTGACCTTACGGTTACGCCGACAACGACGCCGACAACGACGCCGACGCCGACGCCGCTCAAGCCGGAAACGGGCGCCTAAGAACTGCGCTCTAAAACTGCAGCGAGTTATTTAATATGGTTATGCCGCTTGGTTCGTGATCTGTTCGATGTCCGTATTGGCTTCCAGCGTAGTGACTGCAGTTGTATCCTAAGGTGCAGGGTTGTAAAGTACCTAGGTACAAGTAACTGGAAATCGGTTTCTAGGTACTTTTGTTGTACCTGAGAAACAAGCCTAGGTGCTTTCATTTCTCGGTTTCTGTAGCTGTATCTTAAGTACATTTTCCAGTAACTTAAGTTGTGACTGAGGGAAGTTACTTTTTACAGGTACATTTTATTCACTCCGTCAAAATGGTAGAAACTATAAACCTTAAAGTATTAACACACTACCATGTGCCGTGATTAACGTTAAGTTGGGTACGACTTGGGAGGCACTGACTTGATCGAACGACGTTTTAGCGAACGGAGCCCCGCCCATGATGTTTCATCGAACGACACTTTAGGAAACGCAGGTGTTCCTTTCAGCGAACGGTGGGTTAGCGACGCCGTTCTAGCAAAACCAATTTATCGAATCGTTTCGGAACTTCGTTTAGGAAAGAGCGACTTGCTTCCTCCACTCTCAAACCGAAATCGAGTTGATTGCGTGTTTGAAGCTCCTCTGACATCTATACAAGGAAGGAAATAACTTGAAAGATGTGCGAAGTTCCGGTTGCTTGTATCTTGTCCTGGTGGTGACTCTCTTCTACCATAAATCCAATATAAAATATAATTGAAAATAAATTGTAATCACAATCGTAAAGCAATGTATCACTGGCCTATATAATACAGATTTCCACTCAATAAACCGGACTCAAAATTTTGTAGTTATCAAAACTGAAAAGTTCGGATAGAAAAAAACACTGTTCTAGAGCGCAGCTCTTAGTGCGCCCGTTTCCGGCCCGAGCGGCGTAACCGTAGGTCCACGTGACCCCCAGGTCACGTGACCCCCAGGTTTGTGACTCTATGTCACGTGACCCTCCCCAGGTCACGTGACCCCGTAGGTCACGTGACCCCCTGAGGTCGCGTGACCCCCTCCCCACTACTCCGTGATCACGTGACCTGGTGGAGGAGGGGCGGATACCTACCCCCCTAGTACCCTTCCCCTCCTCCTCCTCAAGAGCTGCGCTCCAATTCGAGCGTTACGAAGGAGCTTTTCTTCCGACTAACAAGAAAAAAAAAGCTGGCTTTTCATTCGTCGTCGCGAAGGTTCGGTGCATATGCACTGGACTCATGCGTTAATTCATGCGGCCGACGTCTTCTGGGCCCGTCGACGGCGAGCGGCGGCTCATGCGAGATGCGGTCATGGCCTATGTCGTCACGATGACACCAATAAAAGCATGTTTATCTAACTCGTGTTTGTGTTGCATCCTTAGTAGAAAAAGCGTTATTCGAATACTTTTTTCTTTTGAGAAACAGATTTGGGAAAATGAATAAAAAGTATCTTTGAAGTAGCAGCCTGTACCTGTACCTAGGTTCATTTTGAAGCTGAATTACTCTAGGTACGTACCTATAGGTACCTCTTTCGTATGAGTTACTGTAACTATCTTAGCACATTTTTGCAGCAACTTTCACAACTCTGGTAGGTGCACGAGACCGTCCTGCGTTTCTTAAGAGTCTTTCACACACTTGCAACCGAGTAGAACCGAAAGAGACAAGACTGTCTTTTTAAAACTCAAGACCTCAGGTCAAGCCCAACAAAAGACAAGACCTATTTCCCGGATTTGTCATCGTCCAAGTCACACACAAACCCTTTAGCTTTAACTGCCGGCAGTCCAAGCTTCTACAGACACAAGGACCTCTCCACCCTTTAGAGCCTCTTGCGGCGGCGGAGGACTGGATGCGCTGCTGCAAGGCAAGTCACGCCGTCGCAAAGATCTTAAAACTGGTCTTGTCTCTCTCGGTCCTACTCAGTTGCAAGTGTTGAACGGCGCTTTAGTAGGCATTCACAACTTAAGAAACGAATGAGTGAGAGTCCAGGATCACATTTCTACTCGCTTCACAATTAATGGCGGTATTAGGCAACAGGAACGCAGTATGAGCAGCAACGAGACGAGAATCCTGAGAACAACAAACCTCGCCCTCTATCTATGAGGTGGCTGTGACTAGTAGGCAACGTGCAATGCCTGTTTGGTTTGGCGCTATCTAGCGACTGAAGAAAGAAACGTTGGATATGCCTGGGAGTGGCGGCTGCATTGTTCGGGCAGTGAGCTATTACTCTGGTGGCGCCGCGCAGGTATAGTGTCCGGAAAAAAGAAATTACTTCCGTATAGGACCAGAAGCCGTGATCGCATAACGGGCTCAATCGGGACGTGACCACGCATCACGCGGAGTGCCGCTCTGACTGCAAAGAAGGAAGTTATCGAGGCTTTTCGCTGCGTCAGCGCTCCAATATGTGTGCTGCGCTGCGCTCATACGTAAGCGCATATTGTGACCACGTCGGCACGCAATGTGGAACTTGTCGTTCACCTTTAGCCAAGCCTAGCAACGAGGCAAGGTTATAGCCGTTGGGCTCCACACTTGCTGGCACCGCCTGGCAATGCTGCCGCATGTATACAGTCACGGGGAATATGAAAAGCCCAGTTGAGCGCGTGTCCGCTTGCCGCACTGCATCTGTCAGAGACCGGCTATAGCGAAGTCGGTTATAACAAAATAGCGGCTACAGCGAAGCGATCACGATTTCCCATTCCCTTTTTGCACTTCGGTTCAAACCAGGGTGTCGAGACCGGAACCGAACCGAGACCGAAAACCGGAACCGAACCGGTATTTTTTCCGGAACTGGAACCCGAACCCGAACCGTTATATTGTTATCGCGATGAACCCGAACCGGAACTGAACCGGAAAAAAAATAACGGTTACCGGCTCAATGTCAAAACGGTTCGGCCACGCGCTGTTGACAATGAATGTGCTATCAATGCCATTTGTTTTTTAAGTGCCGTCAACTGACACACACCTCGCTTACATATTTTTCTTCTCCACTCAGTCTTAGGAATATACACGCTGCATCCATGAATCTTGACAAACGCTGCATCCATGAATCTTGACATAGGAACCAGTATTGCGCTAGTCGCGGCTTGCACGGAAAAAAAAGAAATTGAAAGGCTGTGCAAAAAAAAAAATCGCGTCACGGGATTTCATTTTTTCTACAATCTCGTAAATCCTAAATGCTGCTGTGTGCTCATTTCATAACACGTTCTCTAGAACGCGCGAGTTCTTGAAGCTTGCTTCCATCGGAATGAGAAAAGAAAAGGCTGTGGAGTTTGATAATGTTTGAGGGAGAGAAAGAAATTTTATTTACAGTTGAAATGAGCATTCATGAATTATATCTGCTCTTCGCTGCCCCAACCACCGGTCAGAGTATATCGAGCTATGAAGTGTCAAGATTTACATGCCGTATTTTTTCGTACCGGAAACTCGATAAATGCGGGGAAAAAAACAGGGATACAAACCCTAGTCGCTCGCGGAGAAGCGAAGCTGCGCGCACTTTCGAATTTGACAAAGGATCTGCCGAGCTTCTGTTGCTTCCGTCGCCTGCCCAGCGTAGTCATGGGACTCAAGCGGGCGCGTGCGCTCAAACCAACGCTCAGCAGACGCTGGAGTTAGCGCCCGTGACAGACAGCCCTGTCATCAGACAGTCGTTGTTTGCCGCTTGCATTGGCTACAGGCTTTTATAAACGTTATGCACTACTAGTTTCGACGATGTATCCCGTTTCGTATGTGCTGATTTCAGATGTTTTATTTGTAATTTATTTTGATGTTGCAATTTGTCATTTATAATTTCAGAACCGGTTCGCGAACCGATTCAGCGCCCCGAACTGGTTCGCGGATCGAATTAATCGAACCGGAACTGAACCGGAACAAAATAAATTTACCTGAACCTGAACCGTAACCGAACCCGTATTTTTTTCGGTTCGACTTACACTGGTTAAAGCCGAAGTTCGGTAATAACGAAATAGCGGAAAAACCGAAGTGATTTCTGGTTCCCGTCGGCTTCGTTATAACCGGTCTCAACAGTAGGAAGAAAGCTCAACCATTATCGAGGCTTAAAGGGATACTGAACCGAAATTCGGATTTCGCCAAATAAGGCCGCAGAAGCGTTGAACGGGACGCTATAAACTCCATACATCTATCATCTCAAACGGATGGCCGTACTTTTTGAAAAGAAGGGCGCGATGAAGCGAGGTCTCTGACGTCACTGTCCTCCGGAAGAATTCGAGAATGAGGAGAATCGGCCTCGCTTCTCTCCTCCTCGCTTCGGTTCACCAACTCGATGGGACGTAGCGAGGAGCAGAGAGAATGGGAATCGTGACATGGCCTTGTCTCGTCGGCCTCGTCGGCCGTCTTCCATCGCAAACTTCTTTTCCAAAAATACGGCGATCCGTTGGAGATATCGCTGTACGAGTTGTGTTTTTGGGTTTTGCAGCGTCCCGCCTATCCATCCAGCCCTGTTTTGTGAGCTCGAAATTTCAGTTCAGTATCCCTTTAAAGGGGTAGCTTTTTTGTTATCGTCGTCACACCCCGCTTGACCGGCTGTTGCTCAGCTAAAACGGAGAAGTTAGTATTGTGTATAAGTACGCTGCCTATAGAGCGCGTCTCCGACTGCTGTGTTTAGCGTCCTATCTCGCCCGTACGTCAAAAGTGGTCTCGAAGTGGGGACGCAGAGGCCGGACTGTCATGCCGTCGGATGACGCGGTCGTGGCGGTCGGTCGTGCAAGTGCCGGCGAAAAGCACGAGCGAACGTGAGTGTCGCTGTCGTCGCGGCGTCCCCATGACTGCAGAAGCTTCCGTGGAGAGCGATCTGCGGCAGAAAGGCGTCTGCCACATACACCACAGTTGTTGGGACGCCGACAGGATCGCGACAGGCGACAGCATGACACCTCTATGACGTCGCCAGGCGGAAACTGAAGGACCACTTTTTTGGAGGCGGTAAGCACACCAGTCGGAAACGCATTCCAGGCATCGTAGCGTAAGAGCAAACGCTAGTACTGTGCGTTTGCGCTATAGAGTTGCGTGCATCACGCTGCGCATGTGCGTCGCCTGCGAGCCTCAATCCAAGACCGCAGTTTAGGCTCCGCGCACGCGCAGTGTAGACCACGCATCGCTAACGCAAATGCAGGGCGCTTGTGTTCGCTCGTATACGCAATACTAAAACGGCAGATAGTACTATAAATAGTTTTCATTTATTTGGTAAAGGTATGCAGAGAGCATGTTCGTCTGCTTCTTTTGCAGGGGTTGTGCTGGCGTCGGAACGCCGAGCGCTGATTGGCTCTGATTGAAGGATAGTGGGTAGACCTCAAGGCAGCTTTGTTTGAGGTCTATAGACCTCAAACCAGACTCCCCTAGAAATGCTCTGGGCTACCAGATCCTCACGCTCCAAATCTGCGACCGGGCACTCTATGGCTCCGTCATCGAACTGCCAGGCTTTATGAGTATAGACAAGGCTATGGTTGGGGGCACGTCCACTATCCTTCAATCCAAGCCAATCAGAGCTCGGTGTTCTGACGTCGCCACAACCCCTGCAACGGAGCAGACGAACTTGCGCTCCGTAGAGTTCTGGTCATATCCGTTCGTGTCCTCGATTGCGTTTCAAATGTCTTTGTTTCATAGAAATCTGCTTTAAGCGTAAAATATTAGATTAAAAGAAAAGAAGAAAAACACCAAGAGGTTATTTCATATGTGCTGAGTGGGCCCCTGTATGTTTTGTTGACCGACAGAACAGTTTGCGTTAGGTTGTCGGTAAAGTAGGTTTGACCGAGGAACGATTGAAAGTTGTAAGAACGGACAGCCATTGCAAATGGCGGTGACGTTTTCAACGGTATATAGTATACCCAGTGGATAAAATCTGATCTAAACGGTGGCGCCACTGGTGTAGAGTAAGAGAAACCGTTACGTTGGGGCATAGCCTCCTCTATAGACCGACACGCTGTTTACAAACAAGCCGGCGTTTGCCCACACCAGATGTCGGCACTGCGCGTGCGCAGAAACTGAATGCGCGTGTAGTGAAGCGTGGGCGCATGCGCAGTGCCGTCGACAGCGCCACCGCAGCTGCGTGACGTCAGGGCCGCGTGTTGGTCTATACCAACCTTACTAGAACTCTCAGTTGGGAAACTCACCGTTGAAACCTGGGCCGCTGGCGTCCACCGAGACCGAGCTAAATACGACAACAGCGCCACTCTGTATCATTTGTCTTAACTGTGGTCGCCTTGAGCTTTTAGAAAGCATGTTTTTGCGTAAAAACTAACTGAAAAAACTCTTTTTGAGTAACTTTTATTGGAGTTTAGTACAAAATGGAGGGCGCGTTTTGTTTTTTAAAATCTTTAGTTCGCAAGGTTTTGCAGTATAATTAATATTGTTTTTATACAACCGTGTCTCAGCGGTGATTTCAGGTAGCGCGTCCTGAGTTAGGCCCACATAAACCACGGTAGTAATCCGCGGCGCGTCCGCCTGGGAGTCGGGGGTGGTACCTCGAAGCCCCTTCCACAGTATCTGTTCTGGCCCCAAAATGGCCGATTAGAACGGAAATGGAAGTCACGTGCAGTTCCTGGACTGGCCGCTGCGGGAGAAATGGCGGCGTTGGGATCGCCATTAGCTCGGTTCTCGTGGACGGATCGGTGCCAAATTTTTCAGAGCAGTCTTTATGGCAGTTTCCCAACTGAGTGGTTCTAGTAACGTCGGTCTATACTGACAAAGCCTGGCAGATCGTCACGAGACGCGGCCGCCGAAAGTGAAAAAGGCAGAGCGGCAGAGAATGGATGGATGGATGAATCCGGCTGAGCCCTTTGGATCGGACGGTAGCTTATGCCACCTAGCCATTTTGTTTTACCATTTAAGCTTAGAATATTTAAATGTGAAAACTATATTCACTCCGCACTGAAAAGAAAGTGAGGCTATAAAACCCCTTGCCATCAGTTAATAAGAAAATACCTAGTTTTCTCTCGCTTTCTGCCACCATTCACTTAATCTTTGCTTGGTAATCTCTACTGTCTTGAAATCCACTTTTCCTTCGCTGTCTCTAAAACCCAATGAGTTTATTAAATCTGTGTTGTCTTCGGTAGGCATAGGGTGAAGCCCTTTACAGTAGAGTATCAAGTGCTCAGCCGTCTCGTCCTCCTCTCCACAAGCAGCGCACACTGTATCCATTTCCTGGTACTTCGCTCTGTATGTTCTGGTTCGCAAAACACCTGTCCTTGCCTCAAACAACAATGAGCTTCCCTAGAATTGTCATAAATGCTTTCTTTGGCAAATAACTGTTTTGTTTAATCTATAGCTTTCCAGAGCCGTCTTTGTCTGCATTCCTTCTAGCCACCGATCTCTTTCTGTGGCCTTAACTTTCTTCTTAACTGAAACCTGCTCTTCCGTAACTCCACTATAGCCTAAAAACTTTCCTCTTAATTTCCTAGTGCACTGCCTCCACTTTGTGTCTATACTCCTCATGTATAAATAGCTGAAAACCTTTCGTGCCCATTGCTGCCCATCCATTTGCCTCAACCGATCCTCAAATTCTATCTTGCTCACAGCTTCCCTGCCCTCAAATGACGCCCATCCCATGTCTCCTTGTACTTCCTGGTTTGGCGTTTTGCAATGTGCCCCCAAAGCCAGCCTACCTACTCCGCGCTGTTTTATTTCTAGTCTTGCATGCACTTCGGGTTCCATGCATAGCACTGCGTTTCCAAAAGTCAAGCCAGGCACCATGACCCCTTTCCAAATCTCTCTCACCACCTCATACCTGTTGTAATTCCAAAATGCTCTATTTTTCATTACAGCTGCATTTCTGTTGCCCTTACCTATTATACACTTTTCATGCTCACTGAGATATTCTGCACCATCACATATCCATACTCCTAGATACTTGTATTTACTAGCTCTCTCAACTGTAATATTCTGTATCTTCAGCCTCTCAACTTCATCGTTGTTAAAAATCGTGACTGCTGATTTTTTACAACTGAATTCTAAAACTAATTCCTCTCCTTCCCTACCACAGATGCTCATTAATTCCTGCAAATCCATCCTGTTGTTAGCCATTAGTACGATATCATCCCCATACATCAATCCCGGCAAGGATTGCTGAATTTTTTGGCCTAGCTTACAGTACGAAAGGTCAAATCCAAGCCCACTCTTCTCTAGTCGATCCTCCAATCCTCTCAGGTACAACATAAACAGCAAAGGCGATAACGGGCACCCCTGCCTAAGACCTCGTCTTATCTCTATTTTCCCGTTGCCTTTCCTTCCCATGTTATAATCACCTTATTATCTTTGTAAATGTTCCTTAATATTGCTGTTAGTCCTTCATCTAGGTTTAAGCTCTCCACTATGTCCCACAGATTCGTTTGGTTCACATTGTCAAAGGCACCCTTGATATCCAGAAATGCCAGCCAGAGCTGTCTGTTTTCTTTTTGCGCTATTTCTATACACTGTGTTAGAGAAAATATATTGTCCTCCAACCTTCTTTGTTTCCGAAACCCGTTCTGTAACTCGCCCAGTATGCCCTCGCAATCTACCCGTTCCTCCAGCCTGTTCTTTATAATCTGCATTGGCAACCTGTAAATAACTGGTGTCACGGTTATGGGACGATAATTCCTAATATCAGACTTATCATCCTTTCCCTTATATATCATACTCATCCTACTAAGCCTCCATTCATCTGGAATATTTCCTTTTGTTATCATAGTGCTCACTACCTCCTTTAGTTTTGCCTGAGATTTAGGACCCAAATTCTTCACCAGCTTGATTGGGATACCATCTGTGTCTGTCGAGGTGCCACTAGGGACTCTTCGTTCCGCCTTTTCCCATTCTCTTTGTCCAAAATCCGCGATGTCACAAGCTGGACTGCTACTTCCTTCGGTTCTCCTATCTTCAACATGTACCCGTTCCCGAAATTTATCCTCCATCACTGCTCCTATATGTCGTATCGCATCATCTCCCTCTAATTGATCTCCCTGATGCGAGAGTATGAACCTCTGTTTAGCTTGCGTCGTTTCACTGAATGAGTTCAAGTGCTCCCAAAACTTCTTGGCTGCGTTTCTATCTTTCTTGCTTACATTACTCGTCCATTCTTCACCCTTTCTCTGAATTTTCGCATTGATCAAACTGGATGCCTCTCGTCGACATGTTATAAAAGTGTCCCATTTTCTTTTTACTTCCGTCTCTGACTCCCCACTACGCTTGGAATGCCTGTGTTCTCTAGAGGCTTCCTGACGTTTTTCGTCCACGGGCGCCCGTTACATGACAAGAGTCATGTAACGGGTGCCCCGCTGCGGCGGGACGCCGAAACACGCTTGTCCCGAACGACGGTGTCCGCTTGTGCTTCTCGCGTTCCTCGGGCTACCGCTTCTTTTCTCGTCGCGTTTGAAAACCATGTTTCGAGTTCTCGCCACTGCAAAAGCTGTGCGCTGAATACCAGACTCCCCGAGAAATGCTCTGTGCATACCAGATCCTCGCGCTCCAAATCTGCGACCGGGCACTATATATGTCTCCGTCATCGAACTGCCAGGCTTTGTGAGTATAGAGGAGGCTATGGTTGGGGTCCTACGCAAGCATCACCACAATATCGTGGATTGTAAGAAGCGTGTTTTGTCGTCATATACGATCATGCAGGTCAAACATATATCTTACCTTTCGTTGGGATCATCCAGGGTGCGGTGAAAAAATAGAAAAAAGGTGTCGGAGCAACACCAGAAAGGGGACCGAAATTCCACTTGGACCCCGCGCATTCCCCGGCGGGGGCACTCGCATCCTTCGCGCGGGAGTGGTTGCGAACTTCGAGGCCTTGAAAACGTGTGGGCTCTCAAGGACTGTTCCTTGAGCTCCTGTCATGCTGCACCATTTCTCGCTGTTTTTCAGAAATGGCGAGCGAACCTTCGACACACTTGCTTTGTGGCGAGGCGGTACCGTTCAGACCCCTCTTTTTTTTTTTCCACCGTCATTCAGGAAGACCTAAAGCGCTAAGGTACGAGAGAAAATGCCGAGTAAACAACATACGCACGGAGATGTTAACAAAATAGGTTTAATGAACGGTCGACATTCAGGTCTAATTACAAGATTTTTGAACATGGCGTCGGCAGCAACGCGACGCAATAATAAAGACAATTATAATAATAAAAGAACGACAATATCACAAAACAAGGTGAAAATGGGACGACCGTTGGTATACTACTACACATTAATCCACGCACATAGAGAAATCGCAAGCACGCTGTGAAACATCGCTGAAAAGAGATGAAAAAGATCACTGTTGCTTAAACAAAAACAAAAATAAAAAATAAATAAAAAACGGCTCGCTTTTTGTCAGCGTAGGACGAAAACAGCGGCCGATTATACGACAACAAAAACAACATATGAACAACGATTGTATAACTGCGAAAAAGAGATATGTACGAACATCGGTTCTTTGTATCTTTGGCTCTTTGATATGAGGTTGCTTACCCCTCGCATTCAACGCTAGGTTGGCGCAGGGGCGTGCGAACCGTCGAGTGGTATACCGCGACACGCTTGAAGAAGACAGGGGGGTCGCAATCCGCCGGTTCACACCGGGCAAACATTTTCGCGGCCAACTTCGTTGGCGGACATGGGACGAACACCTCGTTGGCGGCCCGGTGGCGACGCATCAGTTGTTGCAACCGTTGTCCAATAAATCTTGTTCGCTGCCGATCAAGAAAAAAAAAAACTGCCGAAGCGATGCGATTGTTGGCACCAAGGTGTTTTTGTCGTGTTCGCCAACAGAGTTTGTCAGATGTGCGCCTGGTGGGACCCCGACAATCACAGGGTGCTGCAAACACAGTATTTTTTTTTACTAGCGTCAAATATTGACCTACCACCGAAGGGCGTGAGAACACAAAGTGGCGGAGAGACTAGGAATGGTGACTGAGTGACATATGGAAATAAGAGAGGGAGAGATGGAAGGGGGATATATATATCTATATATATATATGTAACGGGTGTACATAGTGGCAACAGAAGATGAAACGGGGTGGCGAGAGATGGCTGCACTACTCAATCGACGCAATAAATATGCTATGCAACATAGAGTTATGTACACTGGGAAACCAAGAAGGTTGTACATCAGTTTGATTATGCGGACCGTAAAATTAAAAATACGTATTTATACATATATTAAGCGTCGCTCGTTATTATTATGTACATAATATGACAGGCTCTTCTCCGTAAGCTATGTGTATTCACTTCGATCTCATTTTTTTTATACATATAATTCAGTCAAAGTAGACGATTGCGGTCACCGACTACTCAAGAAACGTAGGGCGCGACCTTTTGTTTTCACGCTTTTCTGTTTGTGATTGGTTCTTTCGCGTTCTTATCGACTATCGTCGCAATCTGATTGGTTGGCTGCAGAGTGATGAGTACATGCTTACGCCACGTCCTGCCTTTCTTAAATTGTCAGTCACTCTAGATTGTGCAAAGCGTTCGCTAAGGTTTTCATTTTAGGGATCGTAACTTTTGCTTTTTTTTCCCCCCTCTTTCCGGGCGAAGGTGTTCAATTCAATCGTTGTTTAGGGTTCCATTTGCTAGGTCGACATCGAGAACCAGAGTTAGTTTCGTATTTTGTTCAGTCGCTGGTTGATCGCCGGCGGAAAGGACTCTTTGGGCCACCGAGCAAGAAAGCTTTGGATTTCGTTACACTCCGCATCTTGCTCCAAGAAAATCTCCTTTTTTTCTTTCTAATCGATAAAGGGAATCAAAGATAGACAACAATGAGACGAAAGTTAGACGGAAACAGAATCGAAGGAGCGTGACTGGATGGCATTTTGTGGCGGGCATCCTTTAGTATAGGGGACGACACATGATTGCGCACAAGTAGGCTTGTTGTGTGTGTGTGTTGTGCGTTTACGTACGTGTGTCCGGGTGTCTGTTTGTATTTGTCTCTGTGTGTGTCTGAGTATGCTCATATCGCTCTCTTTATATTTATATATTAATTTTTGAACGTCGTCATTCGGCATAAGATCCTTAACTATGGGGGGTCTGGCTGTACAGAGGCAGAAAGGGGCAGGCTAGAATACGTGTTTTTGATTTTCTCCAAAGCGAGTTTTTTTGTTGTTGTTGTTTCGCAGTATTTTTTTTTTCTTTGGCAGAAATAGAGAAAGATAGAGATAGAGAGGTAGAGTGTGAGAGATATTTGGGATCGGAGGAGGAACCATATCTCGTTCTTCTGACGCATTTGCTTTCTTTTTCCGGAGTTCCTAGAGATGAGATTTGTTCTTGTGAGACCATCTTCAGAGAAGTTCGTCCGAGAAGGATTCCTGTTGGGAAGACAAAACAAAACGTCTTGAACAAAATTGTAAATAAAGAAGAGGTAAAAGTTGAAACGATTTTCTTGCACCCCCCCCCCCCCCCCCCTTCCCCCGCGCACCAATTAATTGAAAAGACGCTTCACCCGCCTGGAGA
Source organism: Ixodes ricinus (assembly GCA_037355805.1). Taxonomy (NCBI): domain Eukaryota; kingdom Metazoa; phylum Arthropoda; class Arachnida; order Ixodida; family Ixodidae; genus Ixodes; species Ixodes ricinus. The sequence goes on from JAZHYW010020363.1 coordinate 56,661, forward strand.
GCTGGAAATCGCGTTTTGAGATAGGTTTTGGACTCCAGGGTTCTTCCGCAGAAATTCCGCTTACATTCTCGTTTTCGGTATTTTCTATCATAAAAAAAAAAAAAATCTCCAAAAGCTAGGCTTTTTTTTTTGTTTTCTGGCCGCTAGGAAACTAGACCCCTCAATATTTGTTGAACGTCAACATCCCTTTGAAAATTGTACTTTCGGTTTAACGTTCTGTCAAAATTACACTTTCTCGTCACCCTGGTCACCTGAACACAATATCCCCTACAAACGGACAAAAAAGAAAGAACGAAAAAAGTCAGTGTTGTGTACGTGTTTTTTCCCCATCCGTCCCATTCTTTCCTCAGTGTTCGTTACTATATGCCTTAACCTGCATTTATACTTTTCAGAGGACGGCAATAAATACCCGTAGTCACTGAGAGGATGAAAACGACAGGGTTGCTCATTGCCTTGCTGTGCTTTGGTTGCGCGAGCACGCTCAGAGGACTATGAGGTGACGAATGGTTATGGAAGGGCTTGCGCTGGAGGCCGGACAACTGAAAGACCTCCCGGCCGTTCTCACCCTGCCGGCGACTGTAGCTCGAGTGAAACATATATCCCTGCTTCACGTGACAGTTGCTGAGTGGGTGCTGACGATGAGCTTTCTCGACGCTTTCGTAACTTTAAAACCATCACAGATTTCTTCGAAGGTTCTTGGCAGACGAGAAGCTCGCGCTAAGTAGGAACTCTACCATAGCCTTCTATATACTGACAGAACCTGGCAGATCGTTACGAGGAGCGGCCGCCAAAATGGAAAAGGTGGAGCGGCAGACAACGGAGAGAGGAGAGCCACGTGACTGGCGCCACGCTGCGGCGAGACGCCGAAACACTACTTCTCCCGAGCGAACAAGTGTGTTTCGTGTTCTCGCCGCTGCAAAAGCTGTGCGCTGACGTCCAAGTTCACCGAGAAATGGCTCTTTGATGCTCTGTGCTACCAGATGCTCGCGCTCCAAATCTGCGACCGGGCACTCTATGGCTTCGTCGAACTGCCAGGCTTTGTGAGTATAGACCTTTCCTGCGGCAGTCTCGAACGAAGCGACCGGGCAAAAAATGCTGAGTCACTGGGCTGCGGACGCATGCGCAGCGTCTGATATAGCGCACAGCAGATCAACAGTGCATGCTTGGAAGGCGTTCCACAACCCAGCAGAGAAAGATGGCAGCGCGCAGGAGGCGATTTCTGCAAAGGTCTATAGAGGAGGCTATGACTGTACGAACCACCGGCTCGGCCGTTTTGTTGTTAGCTACGAGTTATTGTCTTCCGAGACCGACAAGTTTGATGGTCCCAAAAAACGCCAACAGAACCCGCTCTTGGCAGGCGTCCAGCAACACATAGCAAAATGGCGGAGGAGATTTGACACATTGGTTGTTTAGGCGCGTGGCAGCTTTGCTAGAGTCGTTTCTAGTGCACTCTACTTCCATTGGATGAAGTTTTCAATCAATGGACGCTCATTAGCGCCGCGTGACACGGTATCCCACTGCTTTAAAGAGACGCTTCCGGCTCTAGTGTTGCGCGCGGAAATGGCTTCATGTCGATTGACTGTATACATGGCTTACAATGACGTCACATCAGCAGTCATTGTGGAGGCCTTGCTACTAAGCGCGTATATCCCGCAGCATTTCTTTTGCGCTGCAGAACCCAGAGATTCTGGGTTCAATCCCCAGCCCTGCCCGTTTCGATTTGGATGAGCATCGTACTGGTGTGCGGTTGTGTACCACGTACTACTGCGTTGTGCACGTTAAAAAACCCAGGCTAGCGGTTGTACTGCATTGGCTAAATTTCTCAACGACAGCGAGTGACTCGTCACAACATTGAAATGGCTGACCAACTACATACTGTCTGAATATCAACACAGCCCCAATTATTAATATTATTGCATCCCCGAATTTGTTTTTGTTGGCAAAGACAAGCATAAATGACCTACATCTTCGTATGATGACGTCATGTGCAAGTCATGTAAATGGTAAGCAGATTAGCATCGGCAGACCTGTGGGCTGAAGGAAGATCTGTCGTCGTCGCGCCGTAGCAGACTAACGGCCACATCCTCTCCGATGGCGGCCGGAGGTGCGCTCCTCTTGCCCAGGTCCTTGAGGATCTTGTCGTTGGCCTGGATCTTGTTCTTGATGCTCCGCTCGATAATGTCTTGCATCATCTTGTCGCGGAGCACGTCGAGCGGGCTCACGATCGACAGCGACGGCATGTGGTCCCGGCTGTGCATGCTGAGCGACGGCACGGGACCCCTGCTCCGCAGAGACAGAGGGCCGCGCTTCCAGAGGTCGGACAGGTCCAGGCTCGCCTTGGAGCCTCCCAGGCGGGCCCCCAAGGCCGCGTCCGTCACCAGCAGTGCCAGCAACAGCCAGGGCCGCAGCAGCGGATGGGAGGATTGAGCACACCTCATCGCCACCGCAGCACTCTGTTCGGGGAGGAGTCTAGATGACTCTGCGGGCGTACCGGGAACTCGTCCTCTGCACACAGATACAAAGAACAAGTTGATGAGTTACTTTTTTTGTTGCCAGAATGGTTGATTTACGAAGTGTGATACTGAGACGGCGAGACTCACTTTCTGTCATGCCACGCGCGTTATAGTAAATGCATCTTGACTTTCGAAGCAAGCTTGTTTCAAAGCGGGACTTTTGCAGAGGATCTAACATAATTTTTCAACATTGTCAACGCTTTAAACAATATGATTACCGTATGTCACGAACGTTTGACCGAAGTTTTTTTTTTTCTCAAAGCTAAGAGTCATGCACAGTTTTCTTCTAAATGCACAAGCTATTTTTAGAGCCGTGGAAACGCGGAGCGGTGGTGGCTATAGACGCACGGTTTCAGCAACGACATTTTAAATTTTCTCGGTATTGTTTTTCTCAAAAACAGCCATGTGCAACCTGGCCTTTTATCTTAGAGATTCTTTTCACTTGCAGATGATTACATTTTTGCCTTACGTCCAAGCTTAGTCTCACATGCCCGTCTCTTGCCCGGCAGAAAACAGTGGGAAAAGTTCTCATCGACCACAGCCGGTCCAGATTCCCCAGGAAGTCGTACGCAAATCCGCGAGGTGGCAAGCTCTCAAAACAAAAATGCTGGCAACAACGGTAAACAGCAAAAATACATATTTGTGTCTTGTTTTAATTAAAATAAACACAAAACTGGGAACTGGGTTGCTGGACTATTCGGCCCGTTCGATTTCCTCCCCAAGTTATCAATCGGCGACGAATTTCTTTCGCACCTCAGCGGGGTGCGCGTGGCGCGCAGGGCACTCCAAATGGATTTTCCCTTTGTGCTCGTCGTAGGGTAGGAGCACAAAGAGGGCCATTGTGCAGACTTCTCGGGTCTCCCGTTTCTTCTCCTCCGACACGTACTTTCCTCCTAAACGCTCGCACGCGACTAGAAGACCAAGAAGAGGCAAACCAAATTCTCGAACGGAAAAGTACGAGTATCAGGGAAGTCAATCGACAGTATAGTCTAGCGCTACAAAACTTCTCGTCGTGTTTTTGTTACTTGTTCTATCCAAATCTTTGTTCGCTTTTTCGCTTTGCGCGCGGGCGTGCGCCAGAGAGAATTTTGACGCGTCGGCTGCGGCCGTCTGTTGTTGAGGGAGACATTGATCAACGGTTGCGCCGTCTCGTGGCAAGCATCCTTTTAAACGCGGGCGGGCTTTACGTGGTCTACCCTCGGGAAATGGGGATGGCTGGGAAGCAAGTAAAGGTTAATATGAAAGAGAGAGAGAGAGAGAGATAAAGAAAGAAGGTAAGAGCGCGGCGTGCCTGGTCTTTACTTCGATCCGATGAGCGAATGTAGAGCTGGCTGTGAATGACTGAATTTTTTTATTCATACGTCACGAGATAATGTGACAGTGACGGAGTTTCTTTTCTTGCTATTAAGAATAAGAAGGAAAAAATCGGGACACAAAAAGATGAGAGAAATAGTGCGAACCTTAGAGAGAAAAAAAGGTCAAGGTCTCGGGCTGTGCTACCGCACTTTAAAAAGTCGCTGACGGGTTCGAAACGATAGAGCGCCTCCTCTGATATCCTGCACGTTCTGGTTGCCGTCCTCTGTGCTTTGGCTGCACGCGCACGCTCGAAGCCCACGAGACGCCGATGCATTATCGAAGGCAGGAAGCTCGCGCTGGAGGAAGAACGATCAAATACCTCATTTTCGTTCTAATCATGTCGGTGACCACAGTAACACAATCCTTACAGCAGGTACTAGTGACCGGCCTAAGAACAAACGCGTGTACGCCCAAGAGACTAGCTGTGGTCGGCTTTCCACGATTGGTCAAACGCTCACTGTGACGTCTCTTATAGAATCCTTTCTGCTTTCATCGACAGAGTTAAGATATCAACGTCAGACTTTCAATTTTGGTGTTGGTTTGAAAATACGGTGATTTTAAGCTTCCGCCGTGCTTTTTGCGCAACCGGAATCAAAATTCGTGACGTCAAGGCGATGCAAATTCTGGTTGTGAGGTCATTGATAGGAACCACAAACCCGGGGTCCCACTGCTCAGACACCATACAAAGGACAGTCTGCAAACACGAGTCTCAAGGTTTAACGTAAGAAAACGGGTCTGTGTGAACCAGCCTTTCAAGGAAAGCAATTAAGATACAACTAACGATAGAAAAAAAAAAAAAAGAAAATGAAACTGTACCATCTTCTTGGGTTTTGGTCAGATTCTAAGAATAGAAATACATAAGACCACAAAAGCGCTGGTTAATTATCTTACTAAAACTCGTTCATTTTCATAATGCCACTTCGATACATTTAGTGTGTGTGTGTGTGTGTGTGTGTGTGTGTGTGTGTGTGTGTGTGTGTGTGTGTGTGTGTGTGTATGTGTGTGTACGTGTGCGTATGGTATGCTGTTTCTAGCTTTTTTTCCTCGTATGCCACCAACCATACTTCCCCCTTTTAGTTTTTGTTTTTGGAAGTAGCAAATCAACACTAACGCAGGTTGCCTCTCGTGTTTGTAAATAGAAACTAATTTCTTTTTCTATCTCTCTCTCTCTCTCTCTCTTTCCCTCTCCCTCGTGTGGCCTTAACTAATTTCCCAAGTTACATCAGACGTCAGAGTACGTCCACGACATGGCAAAATTTTCTCGCGAGTTTGTCTGATTATCGTGGGCTAGCGGCGAGTCAATATTTACGCAGCGGCTTAAAGCTCTTATTAGATGCTGCTCCCGAAGGAACTAGTTGCCTGGGAACCCAAACACGTGGCTCCAATCTATAACGTCCCGTCAGCAAGATTCAAGTTAGTATCTTCAGCGGAAAGCGGGAAGACTGAGAACCCACACATCGAGTGCTTCCTCGCGTTGGTAACTTGAGTAATTTTCGAGGTGTCCTTAGAGTAAACCACACGAAGTTAGTGATGCCACACGCTTGGTTGTAATTGCGCGACAAGCAACACGTAAAAGAAGTAAAACAAATATTGTTTTACAGTAAAAAACAAAACAAAAAACACTGCGGGTGCACAGTGTTTCCAAACTTGCAGCACACGAGCTTAGTGTTTTCCGTGACAGCGCAGTCCTGGAGGAAGCTAAACAACAGCTGCTTCACCTATAGCACATGAGGATGGTGGATTTGTCTGTGATACGTCACAAAGCCGTTGTTCGGCTGAGGTCAGGATATGATGCTCCCATTAGAAAATAGAGAGATCGCGTGTTCCGTACATGTTTGGTGAGCACTGTACTTTTCTGCAGTTAACACTCCTTCTTAAACACAAACGAACAACGTTTAGACACGAGAAAGAGAACCGCAATATGACAGTGGGAATGACGCGAACATGTGAAACGGCAAGCTCATTGTCACATCCCGAATTTAATGTTTTTTGAAAGCATTTTCCAGGCCGCGTGGTTGGATCATAATAATAATCATCTTTATTTTGATGTGTCCACAAACAGCACTAAGCCTAAAACGCAGTACACTGTCATAAAAAAAATATAAAAACTTGCACAAAGTAGAAAATAAAACAAGTAAAGTCATAATCATGCACTCACTACAGTGGCCCGATTCCACGTCAAAAATTGTTTATGTCAAAACAAAATAAACATATATTACAGATTGGTCTAGCTTGTTATATCCAAATATAATTCTTGTAACTACCCCCACCCCTGCCCGTTTCGATCTGATGAGCATCGTACCGGCGTGCGGTCGTGTATCACTACTGCGTGGTGCACGTTAAAGACCCCCAGGCTAGCGGTTGTACCGCACTGGCTAAATTGCTCATCTACAGCGAGTGACTCGTCGCAACTTTAAATGGCTGACCAACTACACGCTGTATAAATATCCCCACAACCCAATTTTGTAACTACCCGGTCTAATCGGTAATATATATTTTTGGCACCAAGCCGGGGGGGGGGGGTACGAACTACTTTCTGTGGAAAGTTTTGCGAATGCGTAGGCTGTTTATTGAGCAACCGACGGATGAGAGGGCAAGGCTTGCTCGAATAATTAGCGCGTCCCATGAAAAAAAGGCACGTGAAGATCGCGCCTCAAAAATGTTTGTCAGATTTTGTTTTTATCTTGTTTTAATTTACAACTTTATATCGACCAATGTGACCGTGTCCGCGACAGCATCGGTAAGATACATCAGCGAGCGTCATGACACTCGACCGGGACGCGCCCTAAAAATATTTGATTTTGCTCGCAAGAAGCGCCCCAGCCTTGGCAGTGGTTTACTCCGCTGTTTTGAACAAGCCAACCTATAACCCCCTTTCCGCCGCTGTACAGAACGTTAAAAAAAAAAATTACACCATCTTTCCGAGGGGAACCATGGGGTGATGCGGAGCATCGTGTTGGTTCCGAGGAAAGAGTCAGTTGCGTGCTGACGTCGAGAGATGGCGCCACCGACTGCCCTAGCGTAACCCCCTACGCGAGCCTTCGTCGTGGCTCGCGGCAGAGAAACTTGGAACGCTCGCCGCTCGCCGTTTATTTTTTTTCACACTTGAAGGAGAGGAGACTAGAGGAGGAGAGTTGCGCGTGCGCGCGCGGTGTGAGTACAATCGAACGCACGCGCAGTGCACGCAGCTGGTAGAGAGAGAGAGCGGAGAGAGTAACGCGCAGCTGTTGGAGAGAGGGAAGGAGGAGAGTTGCGCGTGCGTAGTGTGGGTGCGGACTACGACGCCGCGGGACATAGACCCGAGCAAGAGATGCTCCGCATCTAAAAAATCAGCAGAACCCATCCTTTGGGAATGATTATCTACGTTAATGCGAATAGCATCAAACGGTGCGGAGTTATGCGCGTTCGTCAGGTGGCCGGCACACTCTAGATACGCCAGCCCACTCTTAAGGCGATTCTAAATTTGTTGACACTTTCACAGCCCTGCGCACGATCTCCGCAGCCCAGCACGTGCGTTTGTGTCACTTAGGAAGGCGAGCAAAGCACGCGCCATACGTACAAACACTCAAAATGGTACCGACCAGACTTTCTGGCGTCTCAGCTAGTCTCAACCAACGGTACTCTAAACGGTTGTTTATATCTTTACCATAGGACGCGCCTTACAGCGCTGTCACAGCTACCGGTGCGCGCGCTTCCATGCACGAGGGCTCATTCCGCTCTCGTGAGGGTGAGCACGGCCGCTACATCACCCTCTCCCGAGCGCGGGAGAGGGTGAGCTAGGGGCAGTGCTAAGCCTCACGAGAGCGGAATGAGCCCTCGTGCATGGAACGCGCGCGATGGTAAAGATATAAACAGGTGTTTAGAGTGCCTTGAATGACTGCCTTCTTAGCTCTGTGGTTAGCGCGTCTGCCTGCTGATCAAAGGGTCAACGGTTCGAATCCCGCCGGCGCCGGTCTTTTTTATTTATTTATCGACCCGCGGCGTAAGAGGTTAGATAGCCAGATAGATATATAGATAGATAGATAGATAGATACATAGACGAAAAGTGCGTGAAGTATCCAAAGAATGCTATTCGCATTAAAAGTTTCTTTTTTTTATATTGGCGTTCATAAACTGCATGCGCATCGCAGGTAGCTGTAAAGGCCGGTTCAGACACTTGCGTTTGAGTGCGTTTGACTGCGTTGCGGCGAGAACCGAAAGCGAGTCACCGGCACATCTGTGTTTCGTATGAAGCGTGGAATCCAATTCAAGGAATCTTCTTGGCACGCGATATAAGCAGCAGGAATGTCCTGGTGTCTCGCTGCCGCAACGCAGTCAAACGCAGTCAAACGCAACTGTGTGAACCGGGCTTTACTCCGTGCAAATGTGACGGCAGCGGTTGATATAGAACGCGAAAGTTTGAAAACGTGATGTTACCTGGATGAAAAGATGAAAGGAAAAGACAACATTTATCTATTAGCCGACGTCCACCTAAGCAAAATATCGTCAAAACAGGAACTGACGATGTTCACGCATGTGGAATTTATATCCGCAAAGAAACACTTGGGTGCAAAAAAGAGAATACTGTTTTCTTCCTCGCTTACGATCTTCCTTTTTTCACTTAAATAAACCCTAAAGGTGCCCTCAATTTTTTTCTCAAGATATTAGTGGTTCATAAGCTAGGGTCACACTGCTTAGTTATACATCATACAAATTAGTGTCTGCATACAGATTCGAACGCGTCACCGCGAGATCCGTGCTTCGAATGCCGCATGGCAACAAGTTCGAAGGGGAAACTTGGGCACGCGGCATTCGAAACATGAATATTGTGGTGACTGATGTTTGCTGACAGTCGTTTGTATGGTGTTTGAGCAGCGTGACCGCGGGCGCAGCCAAAAGCGTCGCTGTGGTCAGCTTTCCACGATTGGCCAAACCATGGCCATACGAGCACTGTCAGATTGTCAACTTTGACGGTGTTAGTTTCGGATCGCCATGGCTCCTAGCTTCTACTGTGCTTTTTAAACACACCATCGAACTCGTCGTCGCACCCGATGGTAAGAAACCAGAATAACGACTGGTGACGTCACGGCGAGGCAAATCCCAGTCGTGACGTCACGGAGGGAAACCATAAGAGGGCGCCACCGAAACATCTCGGCGCTAATAGGGGAACTTTTTTTTCTCTTTTACTTATTGATGTAGGTAACGTCATGTCCTCAAACTTTATCGATCTGTCCCAACCGCCATCGTCACAAACTCACGGAGTATGGGTTTCCTGCGAGAAGTAGATTATTAACGCAGGCCGAGAAACTCGGCTCTTTATTTACAAAAACAGCCGGTACTGTACACTGCCAGCACCTCGTAGACAGCTTTCAAGCCTGCGCGTCACTTGACATGACGTCATGTCCCGGAGGCCTGCACGGGCGCTGAGTGCCGAGTCAGCCTTTGCGCGGGACTATGAGAGGAAACGAGTCCCACACGAACGCTGACGCGGCACTCGGATCCAATCACCGCCCGTGCAGGCCTCCGGGACGTGACGTCATATCACGTGACGCGCAGGCTTCAAAGCTGTCTAGGAGGAGCTGACACTGCGCGGCACTATTAGCACTAAAACGAACAATATCCGTTTTCTTTTCCCTTAGAATTGAAGAGACTTCATTAAAACTACAAGTTGTAACAAAGCATAGCATGTGCAGTGGAAGATCCGGCTTTCCATCTTGGATAACACAATGGCTGCGCGTGAACACGCGTATGCAAAGCACGACGGAAGGCAACCAGCGCGTGCTGGAGTCGAAGCTTCTCCTGCATATCTTATCTTGACGCCCCTTCGAAGCATGCAGATTGCGCACAAAGTGCCCATGTCATGTCTGTGGGAACAGTGCCACCCATGGTACGGCTTTGCAATTTTTAAATACTTATACCACGGGAGGAGCGTCGACCGGCGGGCCGGTCGGTGCCGTGCCACGTAGCGCTGCAGCGGCGACAGTGAGCGCGGACGTGGGCACAAGACGAGCTCGCACTCACTGAGATCGGCGCAGCGCTTTGTGACGCGGCGCTGACCGGCCCGCGCTGACCGGCCCGCCGGTCGACGCTGCCGCCGTATTACTAAAAGCTTGCAAAGCTGTGGTGGGAGCAGAGCTCACGCACGTCAAGAACTCCGCTAAAAAATGAATGTTTATTTGCCGAGCTTTTTAGCCGCCGAGCCATCAGGGGCCTAGCTGATTGCTCGCGCATGCGAAACTTAGTAACATCAGCTGCACTGAGCGCAAAGTAGACTTTTTTTTTAGCTCGAACGAGTTTCAAAGTATGCCTTGAAGGCAGGAACTTGGATCTGACGTCATCGCTCGGATACTTACAACATTGGTTAAAAAGGCAGCGCTTTACAAACGTTAAAAAAATCACAAACAAAACACAGAAGGCAGATGAGGAAATCCATGCGGCGCGTGCCGTGAGCTCAGTCGGATCTAATTAATCGCTACATTGGCAGGGCAATAACAAAAAAGAAAAAAATTCGACTTTGAATTAAATTAGAATATTCGGAACACTCGAGCGCTTTCTGCGAGATAACCAGGGCACTTCGTTGCCGAACCGCCGAGCATTCGGCGAACGAAGCTTAATTTCCAGGAGGGGGTCTTAACCAACTTCGACAGACGTCGACCAAGAAAACTTTTTTCAGTCCGCTTAATCTGAAGAAACCCAGAGCCGCGAGCTGTTGACCCAAACGCCCGACCGACAGAGCAAACGCCCCCCCCCCCTGCTTGTGCGGTTGTCTTGCGGAATCGCTCTGTTTGCACGCAGGCGCCCACGCAGATTTCGAAGACTGTTTGCTAGTGCGCGAATTAGGCTCGAAATTGGCAGCCTCTGTTTCGCGCATTATTGGGAGAAATGGGGGCAGGGGGTGCAAGATTTATTCACAGAACGACCACTTTAGTAGAATGAGTGCGTGGTTAGATCTAGCGTCACGTCTTCATGAGAGCCTCAACTTTTGTGCTCAAGTTGTCGAAAGTAGTTTCCACCGTGCGCTTCAACGCTGTCAAAGCTTCTTCTGCGAGCGCGTGGCTTCGTTTGGTGTGTCTTTCACGTAAGACCACGTGTGAATGAGACCACGTGCTTCGTAGCAGTGCAGGGCTATAACACTGCACGTAAACTACACTATCCGTGACAGTGTAGCGCAATAAAAGTTTGAATATAGTTTTATAAAATAATATAATAATAATTATAATTATTTATTATTCCGTGCTTCGTAACGACCAAGTCTTGGTGTAAAGCACGTTCGTGATTATACAACTTGCTCAACACGCAAATATAAAAACTATAAGCTTATGATGAGTACATCAAAGTTTCAAGTACGTAGTTGACGAATCGAAGGACGGAGCTTCACATAACGTCTTCGTAGCTGAATCGCATCGCCACCAGGTGCTCACGATGGATAATGCAATGAATTGGGAGAAAATCTGGAACCCTGGGGTCGCTTCGCAGAAGACGTACCAAGCCCGCATTCTTACCAACCATAGCAGACGCACCATCAGTGGCATTAACGACAAATATCTGCAGAGGAACGTCGAACCTCCCCAACGTTGTTAACAACGCATTCTTAATGTCAACACCACGAGTGGTTTCCTTGAGGGAAACCATGTCCAGAAGCCCTTCTCTCACGCTTTCGTAGGATGAAAAATAACCAACGAAGATTGCAAGCTCTGGCCTCTCTTGTCTATCCGTAGATTCCTCAAGGGCTAAGCTGAATGCTTTACAGCTGTTTAGGCCCTCCTGAAGCTTGTCGACGACGTGGGCGCTTAGCTGTGAAATGCGCCTTTCGACCGAATATCATGAAACTGGGACTTTGTTGACCAACCTTTGAAGATACTTGTTGTTTGGATCCAACAATGCCACGACGTCGGAGATGTTGGTCTTCACAAATTCTCCTTCCGGGTAAGCTCGCTTGGTACGAGCAATGGGTAAAGAGCTTGAAACGCGATTTCAGCCACCAACATCCGAAAATATGAGTATACAATATGTTTCATTTTGGTTGGTTATGCGTTATACTTCGTTTCAGCTTGAATCCAGACGCAGGCGATGCTACAAGCGCGAGCTCCGGGCTTTCAGCGTCCCTGCCAAGCACGCGCGCTCGTGCAATGCAAGCACTGTTCAGGGCCACACGCTCGCGCTCGTAGCATCGGCTGCGTCTGGACCCAAGCTGAAACGAAGTCTAGATGACGCTGAATGTTAATAATACTTTTATACATTGAAGAGGCAGATTAACGAGTGAGGTTTGCTACGTGGGCGCGCTACTATTATTACATACGCAGAGCAATACAGTAACTCTTGTGGGAGTGAAAAAAAAAGAAGAAAGAAAAACACAACACTGATTAACAAGTGGAAAATGATCGCAGAAGTTTTGAGCTCGCTTTATAGAGGCGACTTTGAACACGTGCCGTCGACTCTGACACAAAGATCTTTAGTGTGATCGGTATGACTGATGAGACAGTTACACATTACGCTAAAATGGTGTAGTATTTTTTTTCTTGTGTGAAACATTTTAAAGATTGTCTCGTTTGGTGTGAGACAGACCGCGTTTGCTCTACATTAGCAACGTGCATTTTGTTGCTCCTCGTTAACTTGAACAAAGCTGACAACTTTTTTTTTCTCAGTTTGTAAAACTTTCGTGAATTTCTTGCCATGTACAAAATGAGCATAAACTAATTGAAAATGTGCATCGATAATAGGCATGCTATCCTTCCTTTCACTATACGTCAGAGCGCCAGCCGACGCTGCGAGTCAGTGGCGCCAATAAAGTAGCACCGCCTCTCTACTGCCTGGGCTGTCATAGGCTAATAAGCACATGAAGCACAGTGAATTTGCCTTGTCACCTCGCGAATTTAGTGTGTGCATCGGTGCCTGTACGTCCTCCAACACTCGGCTGCGCTATGACTTTAGGTGAAACGAAGTATGACGAAACGCAGAGCATCAAGAATGCAACCTCGTGGAGCGCCCAAAATTAACAAGCTCTCGGAGTTAAGATTTGCGCGCGGGAGGCCCGCAAAGTTTTGGGGCATGCGTAAGATGCAAGCAGGAGCATTAGCAGCGGAAATTGTGCATTCCTGTGGAGAGGACCACTCTTCGTCTCTCTCTTCCTCTCCTCTCTCTCTCTCTCTCTCTTTCTTTTCTCAGAAGAAGCTAACTCGGGAAAACCTTCGCTTGCGGTTACAGAAGTGGTGAATCAAGTGTTTCTGCACCAAGCCGAGCAAAGCTGCCCCTCAGGAATGTTCCCATCTCAATTTTCTTTCCCCCCCCTTTTTTTACGGGGAGGGAGGGGGAGAATCAGTAGCCGAGTGGGCTAGCGCGCAGCAGCTTGGAGCACGTGGGGAGAAAGCTCGCTCTGCAGAACTCAGGAATCCTGGGCTCCAATCCCCACCCCTGCCTGTTTCGACCTGGATGAGCATGGCGGCGTGCGATGCCCATCCAGATCACGGTAGACGACGCCTCAAGGTAAACCTTGAGGCGTCTAGCATTGAGGTCACATTCAAACTAACCTTTCGATCAAAGCCAATCAGAGCTCAGCGTCGTTCTGACGTCACCGTTACGGTGACGTCAAAAGGACGCCGAGCTCTTGCCCAAGAAGCAGACGACTTGATCTCCGCATAGAAGGAGGCCGAAGAAAAGCACGGGCCGCGAAGCCCGTGCTTTTCTTTGGCCTCCTTCTGTTGTCCAGATAAATGCCAGTCAACCTGGTCACTGCAGGCTACTGCCGCAATCTTACTCGCTGCAGAAAGATAGAAAGATGATGAGCACTCGATAGGCCCTGCGTTATTAGGCTCTTTAAGTAGATTTCTTACGTAATCTAACGTGTGAAAGATTCGCAGAAAAGCAAGAGCGCAGTGTTGGACAAAATACTCGATAAAAGTATTTAACTGAAGTTACTAAATGCCTGCTTCGTAAAGTATTTAAAATACTACTCAAATTTACTTTCACTGTAAAGTATCTTGAGTAGAGTACCAAATACTTAGAAATGCAATTTAGTTACAGTTGAAGATGCTTTGCGCGTTGCGTATTTTGTATCGACGTCAGTGACAAACACAACTAGACAGTTGCGGAAATTTGGTTTACCAGAATGGTTTATAAGCACGCAACAGCACAAAACGGCAAAAAAAATATTGTAGGGCTATTTTATGCAGTCCAGACTGGTATCACTGAGTACATGTTACAAAAGCATTTCCGAAAAAAAAGAAAAGAAAATAAGAGTGTGGCTTTCAATTATAGTGACATCGCTGAATATCACATCACGTCTTGCGGCGCACCTTAGACGCATCGTTTAACGTCAATCCATATTCCCTATATGGGGAGTTTACTATAAACGAACTGGGCATACGGAAATGAGTGGATGGATAACAAAGAGAGCCCTTATAATAGCCACGGCACTGGTCGCACCTTCCTCATGTAGGTTACGTTCAGAAAGGCACTCAACGATGGTTGACGCTTTGTTGGCATTTTGAGAGGTCATCCTGCTCGTAGTTCGTTTCCTGTCCTGTTCTCTGCTTATCAATGTTCACTTATGGACAGTGTTCGCGAGAGCAATAAATGCCAGACTAACAAAAAAGAAAAATTTCGACGTTTTGGTGTAGCAAAAACAAATATACTTTAGGCAAAAAGAAAAAACGGTCTTCTTTTTGTGCTTATTTTTCATTTTTCTTCTATTTGTTATTTTCTTGACACTGAAGTCTGCATTGTTGGCGTGGGTCGTTTTCCGTTCGGCGCTGTGCCTCAGTGTGGCAATCCTTACTTCCGTAAAATCACCGCTTTTGTTTGAGGCTTTTTTGGGGAAACTAGGAAAAAAGGCGCCTTTGGGAAGGCGATGGGGAAACCTTCATTCTACGAGCTTTGTGGTGAAATATCAGTCAGACTAGTCACAAAAGCGATGTTTTCACGGGCTCAATCGAAGTCACCGCAGCTTATCGGAGCTGGCAACAGGATTTTATTGCTCGAAACAATATTCACGTTTTCTCGAGCCACGCGCACGCCACTTCGTGCCGAAAAACTCAGAAAATGGTGGAACGTCAAAAAATGTGTTCGAGATAATGAGTACAAGATACTCAGAAATGTAATTAAAATACAGTGTCAAATACTCTCGGTCAAAAGTATTTGCAAGATACCAAGATACTTCAAAACGTATTTCAAATGCAGTATCTTGAGTAGAGTATTTGAGATAGGCACAAGTCTGCTGAACGTAAAACACCATATTGTTGTTTCCAAAGTGACACGTGGCTCTAATCTCATCATAGCCTCGGCGATGCGTTGGCTTTCACAGCAAACGCATCACCGAAGAAAGTTTGCGGGGTTCCAATCGACGCCCGTTTTGATTGAATAACGAATGGCGTACAGCTTTCTCGCGCTCGAGAAACAAATAAGACTACGTCCACGTGCTGCCGCGATCGAACGGCCTTCCAGTAAATGCGGCTAAGGGGATTTGAAAGGGAGGGGAGAAGGGGGCGGGGGGGGGGATAGGGATTAGAGACCGCTTTTGCGCGGATTAGCTCGCCGGAGGTAATTAATTCTCGGAGATTTTACCAAGCTTGTTAGGTAAGTTGAGAAATTTAATGATTTCTCAATTGCTACAAGTTGAGTTTTCACACGTACGCCTGTACATATATTTGGTGCTGATTACCATAGAAGAGGTGTGAATTGGAGGGTTCTTTTTCACGCTTCCGGTAGACTTTAGCTTTAATGTAACAGCAGGGTTCTGCAGGTATACATTGTATGAAGGTGTTAGCTTAAGAAACGCCGGGCGTGGCTTATTATGTTAATACAAGCGTCTTGCCTTCTGATTGGTTCCATGGCGTTCTTATCGGCTAATGCAGCAATCTCATTGGCTGCGGGGCGATAATGAGAGGCTCGATATTTTTTGAGCATCTCATTAAGACTCGCCACGCCCGAGTATAATTAGCTGTCCGACACTATAGTAAGATCCGAAACCAGTATTGCTTCATCACTCCTTTAAAGAAAATAAAAAGGGAGAGCGAGGGAGAAGCCAATACGGAGTATCTGCATGAGCTTTCGTATATATATATATATATATATATATATATATATATATATATATATATATATAGGTATATAAAATATCGCCCGCTTGCCACCCCATCGCGGCAAAGGCTGCGTTAATACATAACGTATGGTGTGCGTTGCTTCCACGGGGATGTTGCGCGAATGAACTTGGCAGGCATTTTGTGCCTGGACGGTGCGAACATCGCGTGGTGCGTAAGTATAGCCATAGCCTCCTCTATACTGACAAAGCCTGGCAGATCGCCATGAGACGCGGCCGCCGAAAGTGGAAAGGTCGAGCGGCAGACAACGGACGGGGAGAGGAGAGTCATGTAACGGGCGCCCCGCTGCGGCGAGACGCTGAAACACACTTCTTCCAAGCGATTGAATGTCCGCTCGTGCTCCTCGCATTCCTCGCGCGTCCTCGCCGCTGCAAAATTTGTGCGCTCACTACGAGCTTCTCCGAGAAATGCTCTGTGCTGCCAGATCCACGCGCTCCAAATCTGCGACCGGCCGGTCTATGGCTCCGTCGTCAAACTGCCAGGCTTTGTGAGTATTGACAATGCTGTGGTATAGCGTCTCTGGAAGAATGCCCTGCCAAAGCTTAGCTCCCCAGCGGTCCCAGCGGAGTGGAACGCAAAGTTCCCGTTTCTTGTGGTCGCACGCGCCCCAGCTCTCACTCCGACGTTTCGCGTATCTTCGTTTCCTCCGAAGCGTGTGCTCGTTCTCTTCTCTATCGCCTTCCAGTCCCCTCCTCGCAGCATACATGTTGCGAGCGAGCTCGTTTAACATCTCATAGATAAGTACGTCAGGGCCACATATGTAGTGCCCGATGGAAGGTAAGAATGGGAATACAGATACATTAACTCGGGTAATTATCTCGGTTGGCAACTCCGTGCCAGGAGAGAGGGATGCGGACCTTAAAGGCCGACGACCAGACCAGACTCGAGATTCTGCAAGGCAGAAGATCCTCCTCACCATGGGGGAGGAGGAAACAGGCAACGGTGGACAGGGTAGAAGGGGGGAGAGGAGGAAGCGGGGGAAATGTGGAAAGCGCGAACTGGGTCGTCGGTCTTTAAAAGAAAGCTCTCTAAAAGACGGGATAAAGCGGAGAATATGAGAGGCGTAGAAGTTAAATAAAAGATTCCTACGCCGTACAGCACGGCACCGTTCACGAACGCCGAGGTTTACCCTCTTCCAGCGAAAGTGTTTTGCTAGCCCCATCCACACTGCTCGAGTATACGCCATACAAAAGACGTGGTGTTTGCTGCGGACATGATGACACAAGTATCTGAGGTCATGTCCGGACTGACAGGACTGTTGGATGGATGGATGGATGGATGTTAATGGATATACCCTTTGTAACGGACGGTAGCTTGCGCCACCGATCCTAAGTCTAAAAAGACAAACTCGTCATACGAGGAAGAAACACGCCTCATACAGTGTCCCTTCCTGTATTTAGCAGTGTTGCCGTGGTTTTATGTTAGTGCACTAAGTAGCCACTTTCCGCCGTGGTAGATTTGACGACAGCCTGAGATTTTAAAGGGGCCGTGAAAACGATTTCGAGCTGGAATGTTCGTTACTTTGCAGAGGCGCACTGGTCCTTGTCTGGCCAAAGTACATGCACTAGCACAGACCGCCACTGATTCAGAAGCTCCTTTCTGTCGCGGTGAAATTGCGAGGATATAAAAGGGGACTACTTCTTTCAGTCGTGCCTTCGCAAAGCTCGATGACGTAATTGTAGGCGGCTTATGGATTGGACACGAGAACTACGTGAGCACTCGACTTAGGGCTCGTAACAATCAATTCCTCGGCAGACACTCGGGTAGTGGACTCGCGTGTACAACCACTGCGGTGATGAGAATAGTCGAGCTCTAACAATGCCTGGAGCTCAGCGCATGTTTTCTAATTTGCCAAACCCCAGTGCGTAGCTATAATTAACGTTGGCGGCGATAGGCACCAGGCCACGTGGCCGCTTGTTCTGGCCTCCGAGTTGAGGGGATGTACGATGCTCAGATTTCTCGAACTTTTTTGCCGACTGCCATTGCCCAGAAAGAAAACAAAGGCAACTTTACTCCGTTATTAACAATATGGAGTAATTCTAGGCAGGATTTAGCTACAGTAGAGAAATCGTTTCGATGGCTCCTTTAAAAGGAAACAGGAAAAAACTGGCGATTGCTCGTTGGTGACAACATGAAAAACAACAACAAACCGTAAGTAAAAAGAAAAAGAAATTTATGTAAAAACATAAGAAAAATACAATATGTATTCGACTGGTTGATTACTAAAGTAACCCAATGAAACAACAACAGTTCCTGGTAAACGGAGTGAAAATAGCGACGACGGAGGACTTCAATTTCCTACGGTACATTGAACCTCACCTGGTTGAGGCGAAATTTGAAAATAAAAACGCAAAAAAAATACTTGTCAAATAAAAGCGAAGTACATTCGTTTTGCGAGAAACGCGTCTCCGACCGGTGTGTTTACTGCGTCCCAAAAAGTGGTCCCTCGATTTCCGCCTGCATGACGTCATAGAAGGGCCACGCTGTTGCCGGTCGCGATCCTGGCGGCGTCCCAACAGCTGTGGTGTATGTGGCAGACGCCTGTTCTCCTGCAGGTCGCTCTCCGGTGTGGTAGTCCACGGAAGCTTCGGCTGCCAGAAGTTGGAACGCCGTGACGACACGACAGCGACACTCGCGTTCGGTTGCGCTACTCGCAGCTTTTCGCCAGCATTTCTACGAGCAACCGCCAGGATCGTGACATGCAACAGCAGTGCACTCCGGCTTCTGTGACGTCATTTGTTGCCACTTCGGGACCACTTTTAATGTAAGGGTGGGATAGGACGCTAAACACACCAATCGAAGACGCGCAACCACAGTCACCACCAACGAAACTTCGCAGCCATCATGGCAAGGGAAGAAAAGTGCACCATTATTGGGCCTTGACGGGCCTTGAACATTCCCAAGCTGTAAACATTTCTGCTATTGCGCGGATTGATATCTGGACGCACAAAAGAAACTCTCGCACCCCCCCTTCCCTCTCCCGCCCTGCCCCCTATCCCCCCCCCCCCCATACACACACACACACACACACAAAAAAGGAGGCCACAGAGATAACAAAGTCGAGTGTAAATTATACCATTAACATTCGGAGACCTCCTCTAATGTGAATTCCAAAAACAACATTATTACACTGATGTTATGCGGTGGCATAGTATACTGCGGGATTCCGATGGTGCAATATTGCACTTTCTATACACCGCATAAATCGGTTCTCTAATGGGTCGCGACGTAATTTAACACAGAAGTGGTAACATACATTGTTTTAGTAAAAATGTAGAAGTGTGAGTTTATCTGACTGAATAATGACCAATACAAAGCTTAACTTTTCCAATGGAGAGAAAGCACGGCCAACCCGCGTGAAACCATTAAATGACACGGGGAACCAAAGTCGCGCCATGTTTCTTCGCAAGAGGAAAAGAATGAAACGAAAGACAATTTGATTTTTCTTTTTCTTTCACCCGCGTGTCTGTCGTAGTAAACGCTGCTTTGTCACGTAATGCTATTTGATAATTTGGAGAAGAAACATAATTAACTTAACTTTCGTCCGTATATAAAAAAAAACACTATATATATATGTTTTTTACGGTAAGTTTATTTTTTCATATTTTAGGCAGTAATTGTACCTTCTTCGGGAACCTTCGTAGTGAATTGTAGCGCGATACGTTAAGAAACCTGTTTATGGCAGCCTTCAAAGGGAGCCATCGCGCCATCGGAATGACGCGGTATAAATAGAGTTGCGCGCCCGTGGAGGCAGAGCGATTGAGAAACGTAGGTATTCGGTTAGGATTCAGGGAAATATACACAAAGAGAGATGGAGAGAGGGAGAAGTAGGAATTAATGGGTAAGCAAGAACACAGGCTTAAGCGAGGCACGAAGTCTGACTCGCGCTTCCATTAGTGGGAAGCAACGTTTGCTCCGAACATTACTGGAGAGACACCCACGTTCGAACTACCTTAGCACCCTAGGGAGAAAAACAAACAAACAAACGTCGTGCTTTGGGATGTCTTTGCCGGGTCGATATTATTCTTTTTCGTCTCTGCGTGCGTGTTTTGTCGTGTATGCTGTGCGGTGAAATTCTTAGCGTTGGAACCATTGAACTACTGCTATCACACCGCTCGCATACATCGTACAAGAGACAGTCTGCAGGCACTTTATGAGGTGTGTTTGTTCCTTATACGACGGTTCTGTAGCATCACTAGCAGTGTTGGCGGTAACGCGTTACAGGTAACGGCGTTACCGGGTAACGCGCGTTACTTTTTTCGGTAACGTAGTAACGTAGCTCGTCACTTTTTCAAAACAGTAGCGGGTAACATACTTACGTTACTTATTGCGAGTAACGGGTAACGGAGTTACGTTACTCGTTACCTTCTTCCCAAAACCTAACAAAAATTACACTTTATATTTTTTTAAGTTTTTGTCGCCAAGCCATGTGAATTTTCGAGTTTTAGCGTTTTTTTTGCGTTTTTTTTTTCTCCCGAGTATTTAGGTAAAACCGTAGAAAAAAAGTTAGAGTAATTATGTTTAGTTTCTGCCTAAACTTAACGTTTCTTAAAATATGATGGTGCTTATGCATACCTGTACCGTCAGAACAGTAAAACGTGTTATTTCACAATTACAAAAATGTAACGCAACACCGACGTGCGTTACTTTTTATCGGTAACGGTGACGCATTTCTTGAAGCGTAACCCTGAACGGTAAACGTTCTTCACTTTGCAAGTAACGGGTAACGTATTTCGTTCCTTTTTTTTTTGGCGGTAACGCCCACAACACTGGGTATTAGCCAGTAGGTGGCGCAAGCTACCGCTGGTATAGAGGGAACAGCCAATATCCATCCATCCACCCAAAAACTGTTTGCGAGACATCTAGACAGACATGAATATTTATTCGGAAGCAAACATGTTTCGAAGCAAGCTTGAGGCGTGCCCGCAGATAATTTTTTCGTCATGTCTGCCGAGAAACTTTGTTTCTTTTGTTTGACGCAGAAGCAGCGGGAAGACGGCTTTGCAGATACAGTGCGAAATAGCACCGGATGTTCCGCCGGGACGTAGGATTTCGTCCATGTGTATAGGAATGCGAGTAGCAGAGCACGGCGCGAATGATATTATACTTTACTCCATGTCACTGAGAGAATGCGAACGGCATGGGTGCGTCTCTCGAGCGTCCGGCTTCCAGCACGCGCTCCACGCCTTCCACCGTGCTTTGGCTGCACTCACGAGCTCGGACGGTGCAAGAGGCAGAAGTGTTGCGAAGTAGTATGCGGAGCGCAATTTCGCCTGCTTTTGCAGGGTGCTATGATGACGTCAGAACGCCGAGCCTGATTGCTCTGGATTGAAACATAGTGGGTATAGACCTCGAATGCTAAGCTGCCTCGAGATCTACCCCCTATCCTGTCTAATCGGAGCCAATCAGAGTCGGACGTTCTGACGTCATCGCAACCCCTGCAAAAGAAGCAGAGCAGAAATTGCTGCCCCGCATAAAAGCTCTTGCACTGGAGGCGGGGAGAACAGAAGCTCTCTCAACTGCCGTTTTCTTTCTGTTTGTGATAATTCGTGACTCCAGCGGCCTACCTATATACGGCACGCCACTAGTCGGGCAAGTGTAGCGGTCTAATATACAGGTCGTGCCGTGCCGTGTGCCATCCTAAACGCACAAAGCTGGGGCATCGGCAAGCAAAAAGCATTAAACTCAAAATGGCTTGTCCTTTTTCTTTTTTATTCTTCCACGTTTCGAACTTGAGGCAATGTGTTGGTGTAAGCGAGCTTCCAGAGGCTTCGACTTTCCTCGAGGAAACGATGAAAAGACTGCGTATTTTCCTTCCACGGTGCTGATGAAGGTTGGATAAACGCGGGAATGCCCGGTTCACGCGATTGCGTAGGTTGCGCAGAACAACGTGGAACAAGCTGATACTAGAGTCACGACATAGTTGCGCGGGACAACTGTTCTATCGCGCAAACCACCAACAACAAGTAATCACGGAAGCCACAAGGGACGAGCAGGAATCGCGAAGGAACCTGTTCCGGCCAGTTCAGTGTTTTCCTGCCAGGTGCCGTTCGTTTTGCTCGGGAGTCGCGGAATAGGCGATATTCACCGGACGCCGCTACTCTCTGAGAGCGCTGTTTAGAGCGCGCCGCTCATAACGAGCCTTGCACATTAATGGTGCTAAGCCAAGACCGGCAATCTTGACGGCGCGGAATGCGCGTTGCAAACAGAACTCGCGGAAGCTCGCCATCAGCACGCGCTCTGCATTCGCGCGCACAGATATTAGCGGTGACTGTCAACACTGCCAACCCCGTCAAAAGCGAAGTTCTGGCATCACTCTTATTTCTGCCGATGAGAAATCCTTTGCCGCCGTCATAGCCAGCATCCGGCCAACGATGGAACGCTCGAGCACAGCGATCGCCTCCGATCGCGCACGTACGCCGCAGTGAATACTCCCCTTCACGCGGTAGCGCAAGTTCGTCTGGTTCTAAGTACAGGCTGCGATGATGCTACCGTACACCGAACTTGGCTGGCGGTATGGAAAAACAAAGCGCAGGGTAGACCTACAGGCATCTAGCATTGAGGTCTACCCACTATTCTTTCAATCAAAGCCAATCAGGGAGCTGGCGTCGTTTTAATCGTCGTACTGCAACACCAGCGCAAGCAGAGGACTTGCTCTCCGCATAGACGCTTTTTGTTTTTCTCAGTGGAGCTGGGACTAGAGAGAGAGAGAGAAAGTGTTGAAAAGAAAGGAAGCCTGGAACTTATTAACCACACTGTCGATTGCAAGGGCTAGTTTCCCCAGGATTGTGTCCCCCGCAAAGAAAATGAAGACACCGAACTGTGGACACCTACTGCCGTCTATGAGCGACGGCGGCAAGCCACGTATCTCGTTGCTGCTGTCGCTCGCTCATAGATGCGGCGGCAGCCTTTCTACTGTGGCTGCTGACTTGAGGATGGCCATTACTTTTCATTGTATTGCAGCCCGCTGGTCTCCCCTTTTTCACCAAAGTAAAAAAACCGAAAGTTTTTTTTTTAATTTTCGTTTTTAGTCATTTGGGTTCCGTATCTGGTATGCGGTACGAAAAATAATAAAACATTTGAACCTGTAATATGCGAAAAAATATAGATTAGGCGAACCAAGAATGTGTGACAATCACGCATTTTACGTCAAAAACTTTTCAGCGGCTTGAAGAGGTCCGGAATGGCGTTTTAACGCATACTAGAAGTGACGACATTCAAGATGGCTGCGCCTTTATAGAAAATATGGATAGAGGGAGTCTTTTGTCTCTCGGCCAACGTGCCGAGAAAATAAAGGAGAGGAGTATACGAGGAGTGCGCTGGGACGCC
>JAZHYW010020364.1:0-17253 GCA_037355805.1 Ixodes ricinus
AGTATGTAGCGCCCCCTCCAGTCCACCCGTCGATGGCCGTCAGCCTCGGCGGGCAACATTGATCACCGCGCATAATAAACGCCGGGGAGCTCGCGCTGCCCGGTCAGTCATCGTCCACCCTCAACCAGGCTGCAAGTCGTCTCTCTCTCGGCGGGTGCTTCGGCCCCCTTCGTCCACGTTCCAGAAAGTTCGTGACACTGGCGACGAGGAACCGTGGCACTGGAGGCCAACAACGTGCACGGTTCGGCCCACGCCGCCGAGAGAGTCGCAACTCCGCCACCCGCTCCTGTCGCCATGCCGCTCTACGGGAGGCTCGAGCCGTTCGAGGGAGATGGGTCCGCCTGGCCTGTCTACGAAGAGCAAGTCCACGTGTTCTTCCGGGCGAACGACACGCCCGAGGCGAAACAACGGGACATCTTCTTGGCCAGCTGCGGGACCCGCGTCTTCAGCCTCCTGCTCGACCTCCTCAAGCCGGCCACGCCGCACGTGAAAACGCTGGG
Source organism: Ixodes ricinus (assembly GCA_037355805.1). Lineage (NCBI taxonomy): Eukaryota > Metazoa > Arthropoda > Arachnida > Ixodida > Ixodidae > Ixodes > Ixodes ricinus. The sequence goes on from JAZHYW010020364.1 coordinate 501, forward strand.
TGAGCTGCTCGCCACGCTGCGCTCGCACTTCAGCCCGGCGCCGTCCACGCTTATGGAGCGGTTCCGCTTCAACAACCGGAGCCGCCGGGACGGGGAGACCCTCGGGCAGTTCGTCGCTGCGCTACGAGGGTTAGCGAGCACCTGCGCCTTCGGCGACCAGTTGGACTCGCTACTCCGGGACCGGTTCGTCTGCGGCATCAACAACCCCGCCATGCAGACGCGACTCCTGGAGCTCCCCGACCCCTCGCTGGACGACGCGGTGAAAGCAGCGCAGGCGATGGAGGCAGCAGCAAAGGACGCCAGCGAGATTGCGGGTGCGGCCGGCTCACCGTCGGCGGAAGCGGCGGTGAACAAGATGGCGACACGGAGCGGTGCCTGCAGCCGCTGCGGTGCTGCCCACTCCCCCTCACAGTGCCAGTTCGTCCAAGCACAGTGCTTCACGTGCGGGAGAACTGGGCACCTCGCACGTGTCTGCCGAGGGGGAGGACGAGCGGCGGCCAGCAGCAGGAGCAGCGGCAGCAGCAGCCTGGTTCAAGCCCGGGTTCCAGCCAAGCCCGCGGCCAGGGTGGCCGTCGCAAGAGAACGCGGCGGGGACGAGCGGCGCCAGGACCGGGTCCCTCCTCAACGAGACTCCACGTCGTGGCCGAGGACCCGCAGATTTTCGACGTGTGGCAGACGAGTAAGCCTCCATCGTCTGTGCCACCTTACTTGGTGTCTGTCGAAATCTGCGGGCACCCCATCACCATGGAGCTGGACACAGGGGCCAGCGTGTCGGTCATGGCCGGGAAGCTGTTCAAGCGGACCTTCCCCGGCGTGTCCATCGAGGCGTCGGACGTCATGCTGCGCAGCTACACCGGGCAGCTTTCCCAGGTCCAGGGTCGGGCCCAAGTCAGCGTTCGCCTTGGCGACAGGGAGGCAATCCTTCCCCTTTATCTAACCAAGGGGTCGTCGCCGACGCTGCTGGGCCGGAACTGGATTCACTCGCTGGGTGTTCGGCTGCCGGAGTACCAGGAAGCTGCGCTGCACGTGGTGAAAGACGTCCCGAGCCTCCTGACCGACTTCCAGTCCCTGTTCCAGCCGGGGGTGGGCACCTTCGCCGGCACGACGGTCGGCATTCACGTACCCGAGGGAGCCCGGCCTCGGTTCTTCAAGCCGCGTCCGCTGCCGTTCGCCCTCAAGGACGGGGTCACCCAGGAGCTGCAACGGCTGCAGCGAGAGGGGATCCTGGTGCCCGTCAAGACCTCCGAGTGGGCCGCACCGATTGTTCCAGTCCTCAAGCGAGACGGCCGCGTCAGGATCTGCGGGGACTTCAAGGTCACCATCAACCCCGTCGCTACCGTCGAGAAGTACCCGCTGCCTAGGATCGAAGATCTCTGGTCGGCTCTGTCCGGGGGACAGAAGTTCTCCAAGCTCGACCTTCGAGATGCCTACCAGCAGCTGGTGCTCCAGGATGCCGCCCGGAAGTATGTCACCATTTCGACGACCATGGGACTCTTCCAGTACACGCGCCTACCGTTCGGCGTGGCCTCAGCCCCAGCCATCTTCCAGAGGGAGATGGACAACCTCTTCAGGGGCATGAGGCACGTGGCGGTGTACTTGGACGACATCCTGGTGACCGGTACCGACGACGGGGACCACCTGCAGAACCTGCGCAAGGTCCTGACACGACTGCAGGACGCCGGTCTCAAGCTGAGGCTGGACAAGTGCGTGTTCCTGACCCCCAGCGTGGAGTACCTGGGACACATCATCTCCCAGGCTGGCCTGGCCCCGGCTCCCCGCAAGATTGAGGCCGTGCTCAAGGCGCCGAAGCCCAAGAGCAAGAAGGAGCTTCAGAGCTACCTCGGCCTCATCAACTTCTACAGGAGGTTCCTGCCCAACCTGTCGACGCATCTGGAGCCGCTGCATCGTCTGCTTCGCGATGGTCAGCAGTGGGCCTGGAAGAAGGAGCAGGACTTGGCCTTCCAGCGCAGCAAGGAGCTGGTCATCAAGGCTCCAGTGCTGGTCCACTTCGATCCGGCCAAGCCTGTAGTCCTCACCGTGGATGCGTCGCCGTACGGGGTAGGAGCCGTCCTGTCGCACCGGGGTCAGGATGGTCAGGAACACCCTGTGGCGTTTGCTTCTCGTCGACTTCATGCGGCGGAGCAACGCTACAGCCAGCTCGACAGGGAAGGCCTGGCGCTCATGTTCGGGGTCGGGCGCTTCCACCAGTACCTGTGGGGCCGGCAATTCGAGGCGGTCACGGACCACAAGCCGCTGTTGGGGCTGCTGGGACCTGACAAGGCGGTTCCAGTGCAAGCCTCGCCTCGTGTGGTTCGCTGGGCCTTGACGCTGGCTGCCTACCGCTACAAGCTGGTCTACCGCCCTGGGAAGGACCTGGGACCTGCCGACGCCCTGAGCCGCCTGCCCCTGCCGGAGGTGCCTGCTGCCGTTCCAGAGCCAGCTGACGTGTTCCTGCTGGAGCGGGCCTACCCGGGGGTGCTCACCAGGACTGCGGTGGCGCAGGCGACCAGCCGGGACCCGGTCCTGTCTCAGGTGGTCAAGGCGGTATCCCGAGGGGAGGAGCTGCGTCACCAGGCCTACAGCCACAAGACCACCGAGCTGAGCTTGGAGCAGGGCTGCCTGCTGTGGGGTTCCAGGGTGGTGATTCCACAAAGTCTCCGGGCCAAGGTCCTGGAGTTGCTGCACGCGGGGCATCCTGGCGTGGAGAAGACCAAGATGGTGGCACGGTCGCACGTTTGGTGGCCTGGCCTGGACCAGGACATCGCTGCACCAGGTGCAAGGCTGCCAGGTCTGCCAGGAGAACCAGCGAGCCTCGCGTCATGTGGAGATCACCCCTGGCCGTTCCCACAGAGGCCCTGGTCCCGCTTGCACGTGGACTATGCGGGACCCTTCAAGGGCCACTACTTCCTGGTGGTAGTGGACGCCTTCTCGAAGTGGGTGGAGGCACTGCCAGTCACCACTCCGTCGGCGAGCGCGACCATTGCGGCGCTGCGGCAAGTCTTCGCGGCGCAGGGATTGCCGGACATTATTGTGTCCGACAATGGTCCCGCTTTCGCCAGCGCCGAGTACCTGGAGTGGCTGCAGAAGAACGGGATCCGCCGGATGCTGGTTCCGCCGTACCACCCCGCTTCCAATGGTGCAGCCGAGCGGGTGGTACAGACCATCAAGAACAAGCTGAAGAAGAGCCAGCCCGGGGATTTCCGAACGCAGGTGGCCCGGGTACTCTTCCAGTACCGGACCACACCCCACGACGTCACTGGCCGTGCCCCCTGCGAGCTTCTGCTGGGCCGGATGGTCAAGACACCCCTGGACGTCTTGCATCCAGACCTCCGGTCCACTGCGCTCCTGAAGCAGCTGAAGCAGAAGCTGGCTGCTGACCGAGGGTGCCGTCCCGGGCCTTTGCCGGAGCCGGGAGCGTCGGTCTACGCCAGGAACTTCCGTCCTGGCCCACCCTGGTCTGCCGGACATGTGGTATCGCCAGCGAGCGCCTCGTCGCTGCTCGTCCGCATGCCCGACGGGACCACCTGGCACCGGCACGCCGACCATGTCAGGCCTCGCCTCGGGACCGGGCTTGTACCCTCGGCCGTCACTCCGGGAGAGCAGCCAGCAGGGGGACCAACGACACCACCAGTCACGGCCAGTGGAGCGCCACCCACCACGGAGGCGACAAGCGTCGCCAGTCCTGTGGCACCAGTTGGACCGGTGCCACTCACGAATCCGGTCCCTGCGGCTCCACCGGGTGGAGCGCGACCGGTCCAGGCAGCGCCCGGCGTTGCCACACCCGGCCCGTCGACACCAGCGACCAGGCGGAGTACGCGGCAGCGAAGGCCACCTGACCGCTACTCGCCGGGGTAGCCATCGCCGTCGACCGGCCAGGACTTGGCACGACCAGACGCCGAGTTGGTGTCGGCCGTGTGCGTTTGTTTATGTATTTTGTTTTTAGAAAACAAACTGGGGGGAGGGGTGTAACAAGTATGTAGCGCCCCCTCCAGTCCACCCGTCGATGGCCGTCAGCCTCGGCGGGCAACATTGATCACCGCGCATAATAAACGCCGGGGAGCTCGCGCTGCCCGGTCAGTCATCGTCCACCCTCAACCAGGCTGCAAGTCGTCTCTCTCTCGGCGGGTGCTTCGGCCCCCTTCGTCCACGTTCCAGAAAGTTCGTGACAAACCCCAGTAGATGAGTTCGTGGCTCACCGTAAGCTCGTTTCCACGGGCGAAGTACGGCGAGAAAGGCTGCTGATCCGTGGCCAAATGCAGTGGCCACCCACATTGGATTCATTCTTTCACCTGCCAAGGGATCTTGTCCTGGGTGGTCAGGGCCGCCAACTGCTCTGCTGATAGGATCCGGTCGTCTAAGTCCCGAGTGTACAGCACGTATTCCATGAGCTCTGCACTGCTGTTACCCTCTTGTCCTGGCGATGGCAAACAACTAAGTCCATCGGCATTAGCATTCTGCTGTACCTTCCGATAGTGGATATCACACTGGTACGCTGAGAGAAGTAGCGCCCACCTTTGGATTCTGGCCGCCGCCATTCGGTGAACTGGCCGCTTTAGACGGAACAACGCTGTTAGTGGCTTGTGGTCCGTTACCAGAGTGGAGCAGTTGCCAAAGAGATACACTCGAAATTTCTAAACTCCGAAGACCAAGGCCAGGGCCTTTTTCGAGTTCCGCCGATGTCAGGGTCCTTGATTGGAACGATATCGGGACATTTCTTCCATTGATGAGATGCGAGAGCACAACCCCAAGGTCATCGGGTGAAGCATCGCATTCCAGCCGCGGCTGCTTCTGAGGGTCGTAGTGAAGAAGAAATTCCGCCTCGTTCATGGCGTGACTGGTCTCTTGGACGACCCTTTCCTGGCCTTCACCCCACTGCCATTGCGCTCCTTTTGTCAACAACCGGTATAGCGGAGCCAAGGTCGTTGTCAGGTTGGGTAAAAACTTGGCATAATACAAGACCAACCCCAGGAAGGATTTCAGCTCGTTCACCAACGTCGGTCTCGGCGCTACTGTGACTGTTTCGAGGTTGTCTCGTTGAGGGCGCAGACCCATGGCATCAATCTTGTGTACCAAAAACGACACTTGTTTCCCTCTGAACCTGCATTTCGCTTGGTTCAACTTGACGCCATTGTCTCGTAGCCGCTAAAACACCCGCCGGAGTGTCGACGTATCGTTAGGTTTTTCTGCTACGATGATGTTGTCCATATAAACTTTAACCCATGGCAGGCCGTGAAGAAGCGACTCAATGCAACGTTGAAACCGGGCCGGGGCTGACGCGATGCCGAAGGTTTGACGATTGTAGCGGTACAAACCTCGAGGCGTGTTCAGCACCGCCACATTCCGAGCCCCCACGTTGAGGGGCAGTGATGTACGCAGCGCATAAATCGAGCGTGCTGAAAAGTTTTCCGACGCACAGCTTTGCAAAGACATCATCAATTTTCGGCAGTGGATAGTGCTCCAGGTGTGCAGCAGGCTGTACAGTTAGCTCGAAATCGCCACACGTCTTATCTCACTGTTCTTCTTTGCCACTAGCCCCACCAGTGTGGCCCACACCGAAATGTGAATCGGAGAGAGTATACTGTCCCGTACAGAACGGTTGAGTTCTGCAGATACCTTTTCACATAACGCGTATGGCACTGGACGCGCCTCACAGAAGCCGGGGAGGACAGCTTCTTTCTTCTATATCTTCACGGGTGGACCGTCACAGCAGCCCAACCTCTTCACATGTCCAAAAACTCTTCCAGCATATCGTGCGCTTGGGCATCTTTGCATAGCACGTTAACGTGGGGGGACATTCCCACTTCCAGCGGCGACACACCCGTGTAGTTCAATGCTTGAATCGTGCCATGGCCACAAGGCGAGGGTCCTTTGCAATCTACGACAACCAACACGCCCCTCACTATTCGTCTGGTTGTGCTGAACGCCCGTGGAAATTCTACCGAGCACCGGCAGAGGCCCCAGGAAGCAAGACAAGCGAAGGGGAGTCTCCTCCAACGCAGGCCACCACTTCCAGCGTCTCTTGAAAATGTTCTCGAGAATCGCGCTCACCGGCGATCCAATGTCCACAAACATGCGCAGCTTCCGACCTTCCCATGGCAGGTCCTTCTTGATCGGTCGCACGATATCTCTGTTCAGTGAGCAACGAGGGCGTGGAGCCATCTCCTCCCCGCTCTCGTCGTCGTTATCTAAATCTCTTAGCGCGTACGCTCCCTTTTCTTTTAGAGTGCTACCCAACTCGCACACCCTGGCCAGGTGTCCCTTCTTGGCACACGTGTGAAATGCGGAGTTGTGATGCCGGCACTCGTCTGCCGCATGGTGGGTGTCACATCTCCGGCACAACTCGCGAGGATAGACTACGAAAGTACCTTGTCTGGCAAATTGCCGATTTTTGTACCAACTTTGGACAAAATGAACACCACCACCTCCGTGTATGGAATCTCTTTTCCTCGTTGCTCGGGCATTCTTGCCGGCTGTCTCGGATGAAATTGCGAGTTCTTCCGCTTCTTCCAGGCTCAGTTCCTTTTGTGCGAGTAAAAACGACATGCCTGGTCATTCCGGATGCCACGGACGATTCGGTCCCGCAACGTGCAATTTAAGGTCTCGCCAAAATTGCAATTTTTGGCAAGACTCCGCAGATCAACTTCGAATCCTGGAACCTCCTCCCCCTTCCTCTTGTTTTCGCATAAAAAACGCATAGCTGGCAGCCATTTCTTTAACTTGGGGATCATAGTATTCTTCAAGGTAACTCGCAACTTTTCGTAGATCAGGCTGTTGACGGGCGTCGACTCGCAGCGCCCTTACAGGATGCCAATGATGTTGATGCCGAGGGACGATATCGGAAGGGCGCGGCACTTCCTCGGATTCGTAACACCAAGGCCTTCAAATAGGCCTCCGGGTATATCCGGCACGTGCTCCAGGTGCTCGTCGTTCCATCAAACTCAGAGGGGCGTGACGCCATCTCTGCTTGCTTCTCAATTTAACGTGGGGTTCCGTGGTGAATAAATCCATATCAGTAGTTGCCACTGAAGCACCATACAAGGGTGGTAGGACCGCAAAGGTTTTATTCTACATAAGCCGCCCGGTTTGCCATGGCTGGTTTGGTCACCCGAGACCTCGCAGCCCGCGCATGGGGCCAGAGCACCACGTCGTCGTCCAGCTCACTCGTGGAGCCCAAGGCATAGTCCTTCCTGCCTTCCCAGAGATCCTGATTATTAGCAGTTATGTACCTGTACGCCAGAATACGCCACAACTGTTTGCATGAGATCAAAGAAAAGGGATCCTCGTCTGAGTCTACGAGGAGCACCAGAGGAGAGCCATGCTCAGCACGTACAAGGGTCAGTTGATTTTTCTGGCCTAAAAGAGGTGCTGACCCAGCTGTCCAAGTACCCCATGCATATAACATTGCTCTAAGATTAGCCAGAGTGGCTGCAGATCTGAAATTGTCTCCTCTCCACCGGAGCCTAACGATAGTCTTTAAACGGACCCTAACGTAGCAGCTCAAAATAGCAAGCTTTGGAGAGGGCTCTACTTTGCAGTGTTCTTCATGTAAGTGGATGCCCACAGATTCTGTAAATATGAAATATGCAAGTGGTAAACAGGAGTGAAAGAGGCGGCTGGAATTCACTAAAAAAGAGCAGAAATTAGATGGATGCAACTGGTCAAAGCCAGGCTCTATTCAATTGTGTAGCAATATGTAAATTAAACTAAGAAAATATTAAAGTCTTTCAACCACCACTGAGTCTGACACACCCCAGTTTTCAAGAAAATTTCAATGCACTAGAGAGGTCACAACAAATTAGTCCCAGCACATGTGATGCACTGTGAAAGTAAAAAGAATGGCAAGCAGTCAAAAAAGCTTTTTGAAAGAGAAACATGTGCTTCATCTAAAAGTATGGATGAAAACTGCCTGTCACAGTTATCCCAAATAATAGGTCAGTGTCACATATTTGCAATTTTCTTCGACTTGTTAGAAATTAAGCATCATAGATGGTGTCAGAGACAAGTACATTTCATTAGACTGATGGTTCTAATGACAACGTTTGAGGGCCGCCAGAGATTCGAACAAACTCGACACATTAGGTGTTCAGACTAACTGTGCCACTAGAAAACCAGGGTGTCTAGCAAAATAGTATCTTGAAATTCCCTGACTTTTCCAGGTTTTCCCTGACAATATCAAGTGAAATTCCCTGACCACTGCAGAGGCATCCGCGTCCGCACAGGTGTGGCCCAGAAAGCATGAAGTGAGGTACTGCGCCTTCAACAGTGCCATTGGTAGTGTTGTCCTAATATTCGACAAGCACATCCATATGTTGCTTCTGAGTCACTTCGTTGAGAGACTCGTCAAACGAAACAACTTACGAAATGCACACTGGCGAGGCTTGATAGCAGCTTATTCCGAAAGTAGGGAACAACACCATGGCAGACGGTATATCCTACCTTGTCCTTTGCTAACTGAAGTTTTGCAGCGACTTCCCACGCGGGGAAACATGAGAGGGACGACTGAGGCCGATGCTGCTGTAGAACAAAGGGATCCGTGAATCGCTATCGAGTTTAAGCACCAAATTATTTTGGCCTTTGTCACAGCGCTCTTCAGTAGAAAGCCGCTCATCAACACCTTCACACTTGTTGTGGCTCCTCAGGGGCACATGTGCGGTCTCCGCTACATCCGGCCGAAATGTTTGTTGCTGCCGCAAAAAATGACAGAAGTCCAGATTGGGAACGGATTGGCTGCGACTTCAAAGCAGCAAGGTGCTTTTTGCTCGATGCGTGACTGGAAACTGCCGTGTTTCCCATGTTGCTCAAGAAAACATTTTGCGGCACACTGAGCACTGCGAGGATCACTTTGCACGGGCTTAATACAACTTGCACATTCTGATATATTCAGATTCGTCCAGTCCGGACTAAACAAGCACTTTCTTGCCACCGACATCGTCAGCGAAGAGGCCACTTCCGGAAACACGACGCTCAACGACACACGTCAATAACCGAATGCATGGCCGCATGGCCGCCAGATGCGTACCACTGTGACGCGCACTTTCGGATACTTTCGGATCGGATTGGATTGAATTGCGGTCTGCAGCTTCCCCACTTGTTACTAAATCTAGTGGCTTTAACTGGATTTAGCCTACTGTCGTACCCTCAATCCAATCCAATCCAATGCGTGGCTTGGACTGAATTTGTCGGCTGTTCCCTGTGCATCGGGTAGCACACACTACATCGGCTGAGCAGAGCCCGCGTTCCGCTCTAAGCAGTATTGCCTATTTTGCTGCCCCCCAGTCGTCGAGCCTTTGCTCAGGAAAGTCAATGGCATTTCCGGCTCGTTTTTCCTGACTGGGCTTGCTTTTTGACAATTTCCCTGACAATTCCACGACAATTAAAATGTCCCTGACAATTCCCGGTTTTCCCGGTCGCTAGACACCCTGAAAACATACATTGTATAAGGTGAGTGATAAAATATACAAACAACAGGCGAGCTGGTGACAATTCATTTTTGAAAAACCTTGAGATTGAGGAAAACAGAAAAAGAGAACTCTGCGTATGGTGCCCCCTTTTTTCTGTTTTCCTCACTTTTGAAGATTTTTAAGATACTTTGTTAAAGCATTTTAATTAATTCAAAGGGCTGATTTATAGCCTCTTCCCTGTATCTTGTTCCACGACACATCACCACCTTTCCTTGATGTGTTTTAATGCACACTCCATAGTTCTGAACCGAGAACAGTGACACAACTTGCATGAGGCAGGTGCAGTCACAACTTACTGTTGAGATTGCCCTAGCATTTTTTGTGTGGACGGCGACTAGTCATGAGCACCAAGTGGGTTGACGTGTGGTTCTAACCCTTTGGGCACGTTCAACCTGCGTGGCCTGGTAACAGAAGAAGCGTTTCTCTCGGCCCTTGGTTCAAATGGAAACTGACATTACCGGCTGGGTGGCACCTGAGGTGGCTGCATATACGCAATCCTGAGCGGATGTGATGTGTGCCATGTTTTTATGCCTTCTGCGAGTAAGACAATCTCTCACTCGACGTCTTCGTTCTCAGAAGACCAACGACCTTGTCTAAGGCTTAGAGGAGGATTACAATATCAAGACACACTTTGGAAGGGTTAGGCTTACCAACCAATGGCAGAACGGCCCCAGAATTCTGACTTTGGTAATATAAAGACCTCTCCGCTGCCCTTTGTTTGCACTCCGTTTTTCGGTTCTTGCTACTGCCTATACCCCTGTAAATAAACTAGATTTTCAGTCTGCCTCTTTGTGTCCCACTTCCACTTCGGGCAACAAGACCACGGCAAATGGGGAAGGGACGTCAGTTTAAGCCCTGGGGCCTTCTGACGGGCGAAAGCAAACCGCACCTCAAAAAACACTTACAATCAATTCAACGTCTTCCTTCTTTATGACCACCTTTGCCAGTTCCTTTTGCCGGGCTGCCTTTTCTGCAGTTTCTTTTGAATGCCTGTCTCCAATCAGGGACATCGCCTGAAAAGCACACACCAAAGTTCATTAGTGATTGCTAGGTTACGTATAGATTGCACCCTTCTAGGCTGAGAAGTAGCATCAACTAATGCTCAAAGCGGTACACTGTTTAACCTTCAAGTGTTGGACCTTTACTTAAATGAGGCACAATAATATTCGTTAGTGGTCCAATTTTTTTTTTTTTTCAATCATATTTGTTGGAAGGTATTGGAAGGTACGGAAAGCTTGGCTTCAAAAACCTAACAGGGATTTTACTAAGTGCAATGACAATAATGCTAATTTTCATGTGCTTAAAAACAACCAGCAGGTCATAACTTTTGTGCACAAATAAAAGCCGAATGATCACTGTAAGGGAGTTCCGAGTCCTGCCCCAGAGCATGTCCGTTTCACTGAACTTCTCAGGTGGTGTGAATGCCAGTTTCTATATTTAATCTCTCTCAACACGAGTTTGTGAAAAAACAACACTGCCACTGTCTTGGTTTTACTGAATCAAAACAACAAGAAACATCAATGGCCGGTCAGTCAAATCCTGCTGTCGCAACATTTAGTTGAGAGCCGCGTTTCACAGCTAAGCTCTGGCCCTACTAACAGGCTTTGGGGGAACCTAGAGCTCCAAAGCATACTGTTTAGCGCTCGACGAATCTACGGACATTTATCTGAACCACAAATCATCAGATCATGGTTCCGGTTAAACACCAACGAGCAGTCAGAAAGGAGGAAATTCTCCTTCAATTCCTCCTTTCCATTTCAGAAAGAGGGAGACCCTTGCCCTGTCTGCGGGGAGTAGCTCAGAGCACCGCTCCTGTGAAAAGAGGAGGAGGAAGTGTGCGAGAGGGAATGGAGAGAAGGAAACTGGGAACCTGTTTTGTTCCAGGCAGAAGACAGTTCTGTAAGTCAGTCTTAAACGAAAATACTTGTGGCGGTAACATCAAAATCTTTCTCAACAATGCTGAAAAGGGTTGATGTTCCGCTGCAGAAATTTGTTGTGGCTTCAACCGCCGATGCACCCACTATGGTCGCCAAGAAAGCAGGCCTTTTCCGAGAGGTCTGCAAAGAAGGCTTTGTGGAGCGCCGCCTACGACATCTGTTTCAAGATAAATGTTGCTTTTCTGCGTGGTTTCGCTTGCTCCAGAAAGTCGGAGTGATTCGGATGCAGATAAAGATGCATCTATCGCCTTTTTGTATACAGCTGCGCAGTCGCACATGCTTGTTGAACTCCGGCAAGTGCACTTCGAAAATTGGAATTACTGACTGTTGTAAGCATGCTGCAGCTGTTGGAAATTATGTGAGTGCGGTCAATAATGAGACCTGCCCAGCCAAACCACAGCAATGAAGCAAGTAAAAAAAAAAAAAAAGCAGGACATGAACATGATTACTATTTACCTGTTAATAGGTAATCTGAGCAGGTTGAATAACAAAATCAACCATTAGTACATACCACAACAGCGTTAGGTGTTGGATACAAAAGCGATAATCTGAGCCTAATTGTAGCTAAATATAAAAAGCTTTTTGTGTGTGATTTTTTTTCTTCCTTTTTTGCTGTTTAGGGAGTTATACTCAATATAATTCAAACCCATGCACAGGAAAAGGGCTTCATATTACTTCTCTTCCTCTGCTAGAAACGTAATGAACTCTGATGTTTATTTAAAATATTAAATCATTTAACTCCGAGATTCAGGTATATTCTAGTGTCTAAATAGTTGCCATTTCCAAAGCTCCTTTGAAAGTAATTATGCCTGATGTACGGTAAGTTCTACATCCTTTTACTAAAACATATTAAAAAAAGCCTAGCAAATAGCCACTAGTGGCAATTTCTTTTAAACAATGCATACAAGTCAGTGCACAATATAAACTACAATTCACTGTCTCATTTGATCTCTGGCGTCTTTTTACACTTTTACACGTCTTCTAATGTAAGCATCAAAAAACAATGTTGGTAGGTGGGCTTGGTTCTCATTGTTTTAATTGGGTTGCTTCATACTCCGGTTTATTTTGTCGGTGGCCACGGGTAAACTCGAGATCTATTAAGGTGGCAATTAAGCGCGTATTAGCACTACTAATTCATACAAAATGACGAAGAAACTGTAATTTACCCTTCCCTTGGCACAGTTAGTTCATGCTTCTTGGCTATTCGTCAAAAACCACCTCTCAGAAAATTAGTAAAACTTCACAGCAGAAATACCTGGTGCCCTGCCCCTTATCCTTTGGCATATCGTTTTCTAAAGCCGGTGGCTGATGCGACAAGCTGTATCGGACTCTTGCATTGCCTGCTCCAAACTAGTATGGGCATGCCTCGCCAGGGAGAGGAGTGGCACTGCGTAACCGTTGCAAAACTTCAGCCAAACAGCCCCATACTCCATATACCCCTACCACGACAGGGTGGCAGAAGCTACTTGCTTGTTGGACTAGTCACATGTCTATTGTTCGCCACATCGTTACACCATTTTCCATATCCATGGCAAGGAGGGGTCAGGTTATAAAGTGTAGTCTACTGAATGGTCCGGCAAACATGTAGCTCCCACAGTCCTGTCAGCTCTGAAGTGAACATAGCACATAAATGCATTCCAGCGTAGCTGTGCTCTCATCGATTATCTGAGCCATGCAGCAGGCTCGGGACTTGCGATGTTTGCCTCCATTGGATGCCCACAACATGACATTGGGGAAGCGGAAACAAATCCCAGCTCTTCGCTCATTTTACGCTCATATGACGTTTCCACGAAGCGACCAAACTGAACGAAGACAATACAGTGAAACCCGTTTATAACAAACAGCAGGAAACGCTACGATCAGTTCGATATAGCAAGTAGTTCGCTATAGCAAATCCATCCTTTTTTCTCCAATTTTTTCTCTTTTATATATAATGGTGCCAACTTGATCGCTGACTAACCCTTTATTACCAAGAGGTCCCTTCAACAGTTTTCTTTGAAAACTTTGGGACCCGTCTGAATAGGTGTAATTAACTAACACCTTGTTTACAAACAAAAACACGTTTTCACTTGACATTTACAACGAACTTTCACGATGCGTTTGTTGTAAGGCGAGAGCTTCCCTTTCTCTCTGATCTCTTCGCTTCCACCTTATAACAAAGCGCCAAAAAAGTGTTGTTTTTCTGTGTTTTCTTTTTGTTGTTTTGCATGCGTGCAGATTTTTTTTTTCTCATCTGCCCTTCTTAATTATTTCTCTTCGTAGGCAACTGCTTTGGGATGAAGGTTTTCTTTTTGTGTGTGTGTGTGTCGTGCAGTGTTTTTTTTTTAGCTTTCTCCCCTTCTGAATCACTGTTCTTCATCAATTTTGTTCGCTGTGTGCGTTTTTGGAATTTTCTTTCTTTCCTAGATTATTTTTTAGGTGAAGGGACCGACTAGAAGACGATTGTTTGCACATTTTTGGAAGCCTTCCCGGGGGGAAAAGTTCGATATAGCCAATATGTAGTTCGTTATAAAAAGTACTTTTTACATGCATTTTTATTTAAATTCTCCGTGAGTTCGATCTTGAGAATAATTCGCTGTACGTGGGTTCGTTCTAAACGGGTTTCACTGTATGTCTCTGGGCTAAAACTCTCACTGAAGCCGTGACAACAAGTTTTGTATTGTTGGAACTTAAAAGCATTAGAGTAGCAGCCAATGTTTCATTAAGCAGGGTCTGTGCAGGAGTTATTTCTACAGCTTGGCATCGGTGGGGAGAGTCGTCATCAAGCTGACACGGAAGGGGTTATATGGCAAATTGCGAAGGGGAGGGAGGAAAAGCAAAATGGAAGTGAAGACGTTCTCTGCCTAAGTATGGGGATGCTGGACACTGCCAACTGGGGGGCTATGTTCGCCAAATGTTTAAATTCTCCAAAAAGAAACGGAAGTGGCGATATCGCGTCTGATTGGTTAGAGGCTCAAATGACGAAAGTTTCCTCTTTCATCATTTGAGGCTCTAGCGAATCAGATGCGATATCGTCAGTTCCGTCACTTCCGTTTCTTTTAGGAGAAACGAAACATTTGTCGAACATAGCCCTCTTGGAAGTGGCTTTTGTTCCTGTCTAACCCAATTTGACATCAAAACTTATGTGTGGTCTTTCTTGTGCCAGGGGCCACATAAAATTGCCTCGCAGGCCACAAGCGGCCCCCGGGCCGTGGGCTGCCGTCCCCTAATATACAGAAAAAAGATCGTTATCCAAGGAGAGGCATCTTCATCTTCCTGTGTCTTGGGAGTGTCGGAGTGGGTGTTACAAAGGAGGAGAAAAAGCGTAAACCTAAAACACCTCCACATTAGTAGTAGTTCAATGTTCTTGTGTTTTTCCGGCCCACTAAGTGGATGCCTCAGCACGCACAAGGAGGAAAACGAAAATATTGCTTCTTGTCACTTTCTCATTAACCTGCATGTGCATTCTTAGCACAAACTCTCTAGACAAAGGTTAAATAGAGGCTAGATGATTCATTGCACTTTCGAAGAGGATGTGCGCTTCTTAGAGGTTATTAAAAGTACACAAGACACTGTAGAGAAAAAAGCAGACGAAATACGCTGTATGATGTCGTCATTTCTGCCAAGTGTCGTGCGGGTTTCCACCCGTAATCACTAAACGTCCCATTCAGCCCCTTTTCTCGGATACGTTATTGTCTCATTATTTTGCTACAACATCCATCAATTTTGGGTTATACAGATAACGGTTTTCAGCAGCCCACCAGCCAGGGGGCTATGTTGCGCTTTTTGGATTCCCAGGAGACTAGGGAGAGGGAAGTGACGTCAACAACGCAGCAAATGCAGATTGGATGTTGATTTTGTTTTCTTCTGTCAACATCCAATCTGCGTTTGCTCTAGTCGTTCACGTCACTTCCCTCTTCCAAGTCTCCTGGGAGTCCAAAAGCAACGACATAGCTATCCCCAGGGTGCTATGTTGCTTTTTGGACTCCCAGGAGACTTGGAAGAGGGAAGTGACGTCAACGACTAGAGCAAACGCAGATTGGATGTTGACAGAAGAAAACAAAATCAACATCCAATCTGCATTTGCTGCGTTGTTGACGTCACTTTCCTCTTCCAAGTCTCCTGGGAGTCCAAAAATGCGCAACATAGCACCCCAGGTCTGCATACAGCATCGGCAAACGCCGAGTTACCCTCACAAAATGCGAGAGCGTCGGTCTACACAGCGGCACGCTCACAGTCACTACATAGACTACAAAGGACGATTCAAGCAATTAGAAAGCAAGATTTTACGTACACACATGATGTCTTGGGAGCGAATTTCTTTGTCCTCGGCATAATCCGTGACTTTCTCCAGGTCAGCGGCGCCGCTATCATGCTTGGCGACCTTTTTCAGGGGCTTCTGCTCCTCGTCTCCCGCGGCGTCCTCGATGTCGTCCGACATTCTTCTATTTAGAAACGTCCTATATTTACGACAAGCGTGGAACGATCAATACACTTGGTCAAGTTAGACCCACGAAACACGCAAAACTTCGAGACGAGATCCCTGACAAGCGCGTGCTCCTTCACCGTCCTCCACACGCTGCGCTTCAGAACGCCGCCATAATGTATTTCCTCTTGATGCTACCTTTGTGGACCCTAGCGGCATAAAAGTGAACCACGTAAGTAAAGAATGTCTTTTTAAAATACTTTGTCTTAGAACCACACAAACTAGATATAGTTAATAGAAAACATTAAACTGTGTGTATTATACAGCACAAACAAGTGGTAAACACAGCCGACAAAAACTGGTCGGTGCGCCGCCACCACCGGTCCGCGACCAACGAGGTCCGCGACCAACGTTTGCTCGGCTCAGTGGTTCGGCCATTGGTTCGGCGCGATTTTCAAATGAGTGCTTTTATTTCTGCCAGTTCAGCACACCGTACCTCCGTACTATGAATTCTATACGACTGTTACTACTGTGCTCTTATGGGCTTGGGTAGAAGACGACGATGAGGGAGAGAATAAAAAGATGGCGTTAAGATAGGAGGCTACCGGGAGTACTCTGGAGTCTGTTTCTTTTATAGAGGCTGGCGGTAATCTGTCTGCGGCAATCAGCGCTTTTCCTGGAAAGTGTTTCATCACATATGAAAATCTCATCATTCTCATCTTTCATTCTTTGAAATCGAACCGTGGTGTCCGCCAGGTTCTTCGACGTGAAGATCAGCACAAGCGGCTTGCGGTCAGTTTCAATTAGGGGTGTCGCGAACCGGCCGAGGTTCGAGTTCGACCAGGTTCGACTTTTTCGAACTTTTAATGGAATGTTCGACGAACCTTCTATTGAGGTTCGACTCGTGTGCGCATGCGCGACAGGCTGGCCAGTTGACTTCGGATTGGATG
>JAZHYW010020365.1:0-12345 GCA_037355805.1 Ixodes ricinus
CGTTCACCAAAACAAATACCGCCTGCGTGGAAAACAACTCCGGCGTTCCAGTGTGCTGCCGTTGGCTGCCGTGTTGTTGCCGCGTTCTCTGCAGGTTTGTTAGAATATAGTACGCTCTTGTTGCGTACCGCAGTGCTCAGCGCATGCTTTAGAGCTTGGAATCAGTTTTCATTGCTTTCCTGCCGAAAAAAAACTCAAATCGCAGTGGATAAGAAGTAAGAGTAGAGAAGAAGTTGACTGCGCACGGCGTGGTGTGTGGTCCTCACTTTACAAGCGATGCCTTCCAAGCAAGCTCGCTAATGGACGAGGCATGTACGCGTGTAAATCACGCTTGCATCGACATCCGTTCAAACCGTACATTGTATTTTATGGGTAGTAAATATTCTGCCGGCAACCGGCACAACAAACCAAGCAAAAAAAAAATGCCGGTAGATGTTCCCATTGGGTTTCGTGTAAACGGAATAGTCAAAATGGGAACTTCTAGTTGTGTGAGTAGCTCAGTGGAAAGGTGTCCGTTTCACGTGCCGTGCGTCCCAGGTTCAAATCAGAGTAGGCGAACACTTTTTTTTTTTTCACTGAACATTTGGCGATTTGTATTTATTTCTTTTTTAATCATTGCCGTCCGAAACTCCCGGCAATCTTTTTTTCCCGAGTAGTTGTGCCGGCTGCCGGCAAAATATCCCCACCCTATTTTATAACAGTGCACAAGACGAGGTTCTTGATACGCAACGCCGTTCCGTCGGAGAATCTTTCGAAGGGATCACACGACCGGGTCATGAGGCTTCGGAAGCCACCGAGAGGTACTGCTATCATTTGATCACTATTTTATTCCAGGCTAGCTTTTGCACTGGAACATATTAGGTAGCAGTATCAGTTCAACATTGTGATATTTACGCAATTGCGTTAATCATTTTGCGACTCCTATAATTTCGATTGAGCAATGCAAATATGTGTATGACTAAGTCCTCGTCGTGCATAACTCATTGATATTTCATCGTGAACCGTGCACCTTTGAATAACCGATAAATTAAACTGAAAAGAGAACTTGTAACGTTTAATGCCAATATGCAGTCTAATTAGCCACATTCTACATTATAATGTTCACGAGTGTGTCCTGTATTTTGGCATTTCAAGAAAAACGTAATGTGATGACTGTTTTGGTTGATGTTTTGGTGAAAATTTCTCCGGGGTGACGCTGCGCTCGATTACATGATCACATTTCAGCACGTCCTCGCCTTCAACGAGGCACCTCTTGCTCTCGCCGATGTGGCTGATGATCGTTGCAAGGGACAGGGACACTGAAAAGCAATGCGTGTGTTTCGTGAATACGGTTTCTCCAACCTAGGAAGCGCACAAACGTCGCCACACCGCGTCAGTCACGCCCGACCTGGCGCGCGCAGCCAGAGCGACGCGGCCGATCACGAGTGCCTACACGTGGGTTGGTTTTTGCTTCCAACGAGAATGCGGCGACATTTAAGCAAAATGAGACAAGCAGGGACTATGCTACCCCTACGCAGATGCTTTTCGAGCAGATAAATATTATCCACATACCTTTCACGAGCCTCAAGTACTCGTCCTCCATGGCTGAACGAATACTAGCGGCGGGATTGTTATTCCTGCAAAGTAGTTCCGGCGGCGGCCGCTAGCCAGCGCCACCGTTCGATCTCCTCCCAATAGATGAGTTCGTGGCTCACCGTAAGCTCGTTTCCGCAGGCGAAGTACGGCGAGAAAGGCTGCTGATCCGTGGCCAAATGCAGTGGCCACCCACATTGGATTCATTCTTTCACCTGCCAAGGGATCTTGTCCTGGGTGGTGAGGGCCGCCAACTGCTCTGCTGATAGGATCCGGTCGTCTAAGTCCCGAGTGTACAGCACATATTCCATGAGCTCTGCACTGCTGTTACCCTCTTGTCCTGGCGATGGCAAACAACTAAGTCCATCGGCATTAGCATTCTGCTGTACCTTCCGATAGTGGATATCGCACTGGTACGCTGAGAGAAGTAGCGCCCACCTTTGGATTCTGGCCGCCCCCATTCGGTGAACTGGCCGCTTTAGACGGAACAACGCTGTTAGTGGCTTGTGGTCCGTTACCAGAGTGGAGCAGTTGCCAAAGAGATACACTCGAAATTTCTAAACTCCGAAGACCAAGGCAAGGGCCTTTTTTTCGAGTTCCGCCGATGTCAGGGTCCTTGATTGGAACGATATCGGGACATTTCTTCCATTGATGAGATGCGAGAGCACAACCCCAAGGTCATCGGGTGAAGCATCGCATTCCAGCCGCGGCTGCTTTTGAGGTCGTAGTGAAGAAAAGAAGAAATTCCGCCTCGTTCATGGCGTGACTGGTCTCTTGGACGACCCTTTCCTGGCCTTCACCCCACTGCCATTGCGCTCCTTTTGTCAACAACCGGTATACACCAACTCATGTTTACAAACAAACCGGAGCGCCCCTAGCGGACGCCACCGGCGCCGCGCATGCGCGGTGGACGGTGGGCAAGAAGTCCGCCGTCGCCCATAAACAAACCATTGAATTTCGTTGTTGTCGGCGTCGGTGGGAGTCCCCGTGCTCTTTTTCGCGTTGGAATTGTTGATTATACGTCCCCCTAACAATGTCTGACTACTTGAGCGGCTTCAGCAAAATTAACGGGGCAAAACTTTGCGTGAATAATGTGACGTGCGGCGATTAATTTCACGTGGACGCCGCAGAATGGGCGCTAAGGCCTGACTCCAACGATGAGATTTTACTCGCTATTTTCAGTCGCGACGTCGCTCTGGCTGCAAAAGTGTGGACCGCAGCTGAGATGGTGGACGTCGATTCTGAAAACCGCACGTAGAATCGGGCATTACAAGTCGGTGATGGCACTGATAACAATGACCAACATCTTCTTCTATCTATTGTTTACACTTAGCCTACTTACCCTGACCAACCTTCAAAAGTGTTTTGAGGCCTGCACTTAGTTCTTATCGCAATTACCGGGTCAAAGTTTGTTTTACGGGCCGCTGTCGTTTGAACGAGCTGACCGCAAAAAGCAGACAAGTTTGAAAGAGCAGACGACAGTTCGAACGCATCCGCAATGGAGTGCGGGCAAGAAGCACCGCGTCCCGCGTCAACAAACTATTGGAATGTCACGTTGTCGGCGTCTGTGTGAGTCTGCATACTCTTTTTCGCGTTGGAATTGTCGATTCTACGTCCTCATAACAATGTCTTGCCACTTTAATCGCTTGAGCGAAATTATCAAGGCTCGTTACGCCGCTAAACTTTGCGTAAATAATTTGACGTGCGGCGATTCAGTCGCATGAACGCCGCAGAATGGATGCCAAAACCATGATGAGATTCTTCTAGCTATTTTCGGTCGCGACGTCGCTCGTGCTGCAAAAGTGTAGAAGGTAGCGGCGATGATCGACGTCGATACTGAAAATCGGAAGCGGGAAGAGACCAACCGTAACAAGTCGGTGATGGCCACTGGTACCAATGATCAACATCTTGTTTCTACTGTTTCCACCGAGCCTACTTAAGTCTTTTGAGGCCTGCAATTACTTCTTATTGCAATCACCGGGTCAAAGTTTGGTCTATGGGCCGCTTTTGTTTGAACGAGCAGACGACAAAAAAGAGACACGTTTGAAAGAGCAGACGAAAGTTCGAACGATCAGACGGCCGTGTGAATTTAAAGACGCACTGAACCCGTGGGTGGTGCGGACAACTTGGCGGTTTTCTCTCGTTCGTGTTGGAACAAAACAAACATCTGGCGACCACAAAGTGTTGCCCGCACAATCAATCGTAGTTCGACAGCGTCTGGTTTGCACTTTTCACGGCTGCTATTTACGTTCTCGGACGAACGGAGGGGGCAGAAACACATGAAAACTAGTCTTCAAACCTTTCCGGACTCTCTTGGTACAGCCCCCGTCGCAGCATTTTGACGAGAAGGCAGGTTTTTTGTCTGATTTCTTCGAAAAGAACACAGGAAGGCATGTCTCGCACGGCGACTTCTGCCCACCGCCCCAGACCGGAAGTGCGTCCGACGCGCCACCACCGCGGCGTGACGTGGGAGAGTTGAGTTCGTGTATAGCGGAGCCAAGGTCGTTGTCAGGTTGGGTAAAAACTTGGCATAATGCAAGACCAACCCCAGGAAGGATTTCAGCTCGTTCACCAACGTCGGTCTCGGCGCTACTGTGACTGTTTCGAGGTTGCCTCGTTGAGGGCGCAGACCCATGGCATCAATCTTGTGTACCAAAAACGACACTTGTTTCCCTCTGAACCTGCATTTCGCTCGGTTCAACTTGACGCCATTGTCTCGTAGCCGCTAAAACACCGGCCGGAGTGTCGACGTATCGTTAGATTTTTCTGCTACGATGATGTTGTCCATATAAACTTTAACCCATGGCAGGCCATGAAGAAGCGACTCAATGCAACGTTGAAACCGGGCCGGGGCTGACGCGATGCCGAAGGTTTGACGATTGTAGCGGTACAAACCTCGAGGCGTGTTCAGCACCGCCACATTCCGAGCCCCCACGTTGAGGGGCAGTCGATAAATCGAGCGTGCTGAAAAGTTTTCTGACGCACAGCTTTGCAAAGACATCATCAATTTTCGGCAGTGGATAGTGCTCCAGGTGTGCAGCAGGCTGTACAGTTAGCTCGAAATCGCCACAGTCTTATCTCACTGTTCTTCTTTGCCACTAGCCCCACCAGTGTGGCCCACACCGAAATGTGAATCGGAGAGAGTATACTGTCCCGTACAGAACGGTTGAGTTCTGCAGATACCTTTTCACATAACGCGTATGGCACTGGACGCGCCTCACAGAAGCCGGGGAGGACAGCTTCTTTCTTCTATATCTTCACGGGTGGACCGTCACAGCAGCCCAACCTCTTCACATGTCCAAAAACTCTTCCAGCATATCGTGCGCTTGGGCATCTTTGCATAGCACGCTAACGTGGGGGGACATTCCCACTTCCAGCGGCGACACACCCGTGTAGTTCAATGCTTGAATCGTGCCATGGCCACAAGGCGAGGGTCCTTTGCAATCTACGACAACCAACACGCCCCTCACTATTCGTCTGGTTGTGCTGAACGCCCGTGGAAATTCTACCGAGCACCGGCAGAGGCCCCAGGAAGCAAGACAAGCGAAGGGGAGTCTTCTCCAACGCAGGCCACCACTTCCAGCGTCTCTTGAAAATGTTCTCGAGAATCGCGCTCACCGGCGATCCAATGTCCACAAACATGCGCAGCTTCCGACCTTCCCATGGCAGGTCCTTCTTGATCGGTCGCACGATATCTCTGTTCAGTGAGCAACGAGGGCGTGGAGCCATCTCCTCCCCGCTCTCGTCGTCGTTATCTAAATCTCTTAGCGCGTACGCTCCCTTTTCTTTTTAGAGTGCTACCCAACTCGCACACCCTGGCCAGGTGTCCCTTCTTGGCACACGTGTGAAATGCGGAGTTGTGATGCCGGCACTCGTCTGCCGCATGGTGGGTGTCACATCTCCGGCACAACTCGCGAGGATAGACTACGAAAGTACCTTGTCTGGCAAATTGCCGATTTTTGTACCAACTTTGGACAAAATGAACACCACCACCTCCGTGTATGGAATCTCTTTTCCTCGTTGCTCGGGCATTCTTGCCGGCTGTCTCGGATGAAATTGCGAGTTCTTCCGCTTCTTCCAGGCTCAGTTCCTTTTGTGCGAGTAAGAAACGACATGCCTGGTCATTCCGGATGCCACGGACGATTCGGTCCCGCAACGTGCAATTTAAGGTCTCGCCAAAATTGCAATTTTTGGCAAGACTCCGCAGATCAACTTCGAATCCTCGAACCTCCTCCCCCTTCCTCTTGTTTTCGCATAAAAACGCGTAGCTGGCAGCCATTTCTTTAACTTGGGGATCATAGTATTCTTCAAGGTAACTCGCAACTTTTCGTAGATCAGGCTGTTGACGGGCGTCGACTCGCAGCGCCCTTACAGGATGCCAATGATGTTGATGCCGAGGGACGATATCGGAAGGGCGCGGCACTTCCTCGGATTCGTAACACCAAGGCCTTCAAATAGGCCTCCGGGTATATCCGGCACGTGCTCCAGGTGCTCGTCGTTCCATCAAACTCAGAGGGGCGTGACGCCATCTCTGCTTGCTTCTCAATTTAACGTGGGGTTCCGTGGTGAAAAAATCCATATCAGTAGTTGCCACTGAAGCACCATACAAGGGTGGTAGGACCGCAAAGGTTTTATTCTACATAAGCCGCCCGGTTTGCCATGGCTGGTTTGGTCACCCGAGACCTCGCAGCCCGCGCATGGGGCCAGAGCACCACGTCGTCGTCCAGCTCACTCGTGGAGCCCGGGCATAGTCCTTCCTGCCTTCCCAGAGATCCTGATTATTAGCAGTTATGTACCTGTATGCCAGAATACGCCACAACTGTTTGCATGAGATCAAAGAAAAGGGATCCTCGTCTGAGTCTACGAGGAGCACCAGAGGAGAGCCATGCTCAGCACGTACAGGGGTCAGTTGATTTTTCTGGCCTAAAAGAGGTGCTGACCCAGCTGTCCAAGTACCCCATGCATATAACATTGCTCTAAGATTAGCCAGAGTGGCTGCAGATCTGAAATTGTCTCCTCTCCACCGGAGCCTGACGATAGTCTTTAAACGGACCCTAACGTAGCAGCTCAAAATAGCAAGCTTTGGAGAGGGCTCTACTTTGCAGTGTTCTTCATGTAAGTGGATGCCCACAGATTCTGTAAATATGAAATATGCAAGTGGTAAACAGGAGTGAAAGAGGCGGCTGGAATTCACTAAAAAAGAGCAGAAATTAGATGGATGCAACTGGTCAAAGCCAGGCTCTATTCAATTGTGTAGCAATATGTAAATTAAACTAAGAAAATAATAAAGTCTTTCAACCACCACTGAGTCTGACACACCCCAGTTTTCAAGAAAATTTCAATGCACTAGAGAGGTCACAACAAATTAGTCCCAGCACATGTGATGCACTGTGAAAGTAAAAAGAATGGCAAGCAGTCAAAAAAGCTTTTTTGAAAGAGAAACATGTGCTTCATCTAAAAGTATGGATGAAAACTGCCTGTCACAGTTATCCCAAATAATAGGTCAGTGTCACATATTTGCAATTTTCTTCGACTTGTTAGAAATTAAGCATCATAGATGGTGTCAGAGACAAGTACATTTCATTAGACTGATAGTTCTAATGACAACGTTTGAGGGCCGCCAGAGATTCGAACAAACTCGACACATTAGGTGTTCAGACTAACTGTGCCACTAGAAAACCAGGGTGTCTAGCAAAATAGTATCTTGAAATTCCCTGACTTTTCCAGGTTTTCCCTGACAATATCAAGTGAAATTCCCTGACCACTGCAGAGGCATCCGCGCCCGCACAGGTGTGGCCCAGAAAGCATGAAGTGAGGTACTGCGCCTTCAACAGTGCCATTGGTAGTGTCGTCCCAATATTCGACAAGCACATCCATATGTTGCTTCTGAGTCACTTCGTTGAGAGACTCGTCAAACGAAACAACTACGAAATGCACACTGGCGAGGCTTGATAGCAGCTTATTCCGAAAGTAGGGAACAATACCATGGCAGACGGTATATCCTACCTTGTCCTTCGCTAACTGAAGTTTTGCAGCGACTTCCCACGCGGGGAAACATGAGAGGGACGACTGAGGCCGATGCTGCTGTAGAACAAAGGGATCCGTGAATCGCTATCGAGTTTAAGCACCAAATTATTTTGGCCTTTGTCACAGCGCTCTTCAGTAGAAAGCCGCTCATCAACACCTTCACACTTGTTGTGGCTCCTCAGGGGCACATGTGCGGTCTCCGCTACATCCGGCCGAAATGTTTGTTGCTGCCGCAAAAAATGACAGAAGTCCAGATTGGGAACGGATTGGCTGCGACTTCAAAGCAGCAAGGTGCTTTTTGCTCGATGCGTGACTGGAAACTGCCGTGTTTCCCATGTTGCTCTAAGAAAACATTTTGCGGCACACTGAGCACTGCGAGGATCACTTTGCACGGGCTTAATACAACTTGCACATTCTGATATATTCGGATTCGTCCAGTCCGGACTAAACAAGCACTTTCTTGCCACCGACATCGTCAGCGAAGAGGCCACTTCCGGAAACACGACGCTCAACGACACACGTCAATAACCGAATGCATGGCCGCATGGCCGCCAGATGCGTACCACTGTGACGCGCACTTTCGGATACTTTCGGATCGGATTGGATTGAATTGCGGTCTGCAGCTTCCCCACTTGTTACTAAATCTAGTGGCTTTAACTGGATTTAGCCTACTGTCGTACCCTCAATCCAATCCAATCCAATGCGTGGCTTGGACTGAATTTGTCGGCTGTTCCCTGTGCATCGGGTAGCACACACTACATCGGCTGAGCAGAGCCCGCGTTCCGCTCTAAGCAGTATTGCCTATTTTGCTGCCCCCCAGTCGTCGAGCCTTTGCTCAGGAAAGTCAATGGCATTTCCGGCTCGTTTTTCCTGACTGGGCTTGCTTTTTGACAATTTCCCTGACAATTCCACGACAATTAAAATGTCCCTGACAATTCCCGGTTTTCCCGGTCGCTAGACACCCTGAAAACATACATTGTTTAAGGTGAGTGATAAAATATACAAACAACAGGCGAGCTGGTGACAATTCATTTTTGAAAAACCTCGAGATTGAGGAAAACAGAAAAAGGGAACTCTGCGTATGGTGCCCCCTTTTTCTGTTTTCCTCACTTTCGAAGTTTTTTAAGATACTTTGTTAAAGCATTCTAATTAATTCAAAGGGCTGATTTATAGCCTCTTCCCTGTATCTTGTTCCACGACACATCACCACCTTTCCTTGATGTGTTTTAATGCACACTCCATAGTTCTGAACCGAGAACAGTGACACAACTTGCATGAGGCAGGTGCAGTCACAACTTACTGTTGAGATTGCCCTAGCATTTTTTGTGTGGACGGCGACTAGTCATGAGCACCAAGTGGGTTGACGTGTGGTTCTAACCCTTTGGGCACGTTCAACCTGCGTGGCCTGGTAACAGAAGAAGCGTTTCTCTCGGCCCTTGGTTCAAATGGAAACTGACATTACCGGCTGGGTGGCACCTGAGGTGGCTGCATATACGCAATCCTGAGCGGATGTGATGTGTGCCATGTTTTATGCCTTCTGCGAGTAAGACAATCTCTCACTCGACGTCTTCGTTCTCAGAAGACCAACGACCTTGTCTAAGGCTTAGAGGAGGATTACAATATCAAGACACACTTTAGAAGGGTTAGGCTTACCAACCAATGGCAGAACGGCCCCAGAATTCTGACTTTGGTAATATAAAGACCTGTCCGCTGCCCTTTGTTTGCACTCCGTTTTTCGGTTCTTGCTACTGCCTATACCCCTGTAAATAAACTAGATTTTCAGTCTGCCTCTTTGTGTCCCACTTCCACTTCGGGCAACAAGACCACGGCAAATGGGGAATGGACGTCAGCCTAAGCCCTGGGGCCTTCTGACGGGCGAAAGCAAACCGCACCTCAAAAAACACTTACAATCAATTCGACGTCTTCCTTCTTTATGACCACCTTTGCCAGTTCCTTTTGCCGGGCTGCCTTTTCTGCAGTTTCTTTTGAATGCCTGTCTCCAATCAGGGACATCGCCTGAAAAGCACACACCAAAGTTCATTAGTGATTGCTAGGTTACGTATAGATTGCACCCTTCTAGGCTGAGAAGTAGCATCAACTAATGCTCAAAGCGGTACACTGTTTAACCTTCAAGTGTTGGACCTTTACTTAAATGAGCACAATAATATTCGTTAGTGGTCCAATTTTTTTTTTTTTTCAATCATATTTGTTGGAAGGTAATCGGAAAGCTTGGCTTCAAAAACCTAACAGGGATTTTACTAAGTGCAATGACAATAATGCTAATTTTCATGTGCTTAAAAACAACCAGCAGGTCATAACTTTTGTGCACAAATAAAAGCCGAATGATCACTGTAAGGGAGTTCCGAGTCCTGCCCCAGAGCATGTCCGTTTCACTGAACTTCTCAGGTGGTGTGAATGCCAGTTTCTATATTTAATCTCTCTCCACACGAGTTTGTGAAAAAACAACACTGCCACTGTCTTGGTTTTACTGAATCAAAACAACAAGAAACATCAATGGCCGGTCAGTCAAATCCTGCTGTCGCAACATTTAGTTGAGAGCCGCGTTTCACAGCTAAGCTCTGGCCCTACTAACAGGCTTTGGGGGAACCTAGAGCTCCAAAGCATACTGTTTAGCGCTCGACGAATCTACGGACATTTATCTGAATCACAAATCATCGGATCATGGTTCCGGTTAAACACCAACGAGCAGTCAGAAAGGAGGAAATTCTCCTTCAATTCCTCCTTTCCATTTCAGAAAGAGGGAGACCCTTGCCCTGTCTGCGGGGAGTAGCTCAGAGCACCGCTCCTGTGAAAAAGGGAGGAGGGAAGTGTGCGAGAGGGAATGGAGAGAAGGAAACTGGGAACCTGTTTTGTTCCAGGCAGAAGACAGTTCTGTAAGTCAGTCTTAAACGAAAATACTTGTGGCGGTAACATCAAAATCTTTCTCAACAATGCTGAAAAGGGTTGATGTTCCGCTGCAGAAATTTGTTGTGGCTTCAACCGACGATGCACCCACTATGGTCGCCAAGAAAGCAGGCCTTTTCCAGAGAGGTCTGCAAAGAAGGCTTTGTGGAGCGCCGCCTACGACATCTGTTTCAAGATAAATGTTGCTTTTCTGCGTGGTTTCGCTTGCTCCAGAAAGTCGGAGTGATTCGGATGCAGATAAAGATGCATCTATCGCCTTTTGTATACAGCTGCGCAGTCGCACATGCTTGTTGAACTCCGGCAAGTGCACTTCGAAAATTGGAATTACTGACTGTTGTAAGCATGCTGCAGCTGTTGGAAATTATGTGAGTGCGGTCAATAATGAGACCTGCCCAGCCAGACCACAGCAATGAAGCAAGTAAAAAAAAAAAAAAAGCAGGACATGAACATGATTACTATTTACCTGTTAATAGGTACTCTGAGCAGGTTGAATAACAAAATCAACCATTAGTACATACCACAACAGCGTTAGGTGTTGGATACAAAAGCGATAATCTGAGCCTAATTGTAGCTAAATATAAAAAGCTTTTTGTGTGTGATTTTTTTCTTCCTTTTTTTGCTGTTTAGGGAGTTATACTCAATATAATTCAAACCCATGCACAGGAAAAGGGCTTCATATTACTTCTCTTCCTCTGCTAGAAACGTAATGAACTCTGATGTTTATTTAAAATGTTAAATCATTTAACTCCGAGATTCAGGTATATTCTAGTGTCTAAATAGTTGCCATTTCCAAAGCTCCTTTGAAAGTAATTATGCCTGATGTACGGTAAGTTCTACATCCTTTTACTAAAATATATTAAAAAAGCCTAGCAAATAGCCACTAGTGGCAATTTCTTTTAAACAATGCATACAAGTCAGTGCACAATATAAACTACAATTCACTGTCTCATTTGATCTCTGGCGTCTTTTACACTTTTACACGTCTTCTAATGTAAGCATCAAAAAACAATGTTGGTAGGTGGGCTTGGTTCTCATTGTTTTAATTGGGTTACTTCATACTCCGGTTTATTTTGTCGGTGGCCACGGGTAAACTCGAGATCTATTAAGGTGGCAATTAAGCGCGTATTAGCACTACTAATTCATACAAAATGACGAAGAAACTGTAATTTACCCTGCCCTTGGCACAGTTAGTTCATGCTTCTTGGCTATTCGTCAAAAACCACCTCTCAGAAAATTAGTAAAACTTCACAGCAGAAATACCTGGTGCCCTGTCCCTTATCCTTTGGCATATCGTTTTCTAAAGCCGGTGGCTGATGCGACAAGCTGTATCGGACTCTTGCATTGCCTGCTCCAAACTAGTATGGGCATGCCTCGCCAGGGAGAGGAGTGGCACTGCGTAACCGTTGCAAAACTTCAGCCAAACAGCCCCATACTCCATATACCCCTACCACGACAGGGTGGCAGAAGCTACTTCTTGTTGGACTAGTCACATGTCTATTGTTCGCCACATCGTTACACCATTTTCCATATCCATGGCAAGGAGGGGTCAGGTTATAAAGTGTAGTCTACTGAATGGTCCGGCAAACATGTAGCTCCCACAGTCCTGTCAGCTCTGAAGTGAACATAGCACATAAATGCATTCCAGCGTAGCTGTGCTCTCATCGATTATCTGAGCCATGCAGCAGGCTCGGGACTTGCGATGTTTGCCTCCATTGGATGCCCACAACATGACATTGGGGAAGCGGAAACAAATCCCAGCTCTTCGCTCATTTTACGCTCATATGACGTTTCCACGAAGCGACCAAACTGAACGAAGACAAT
>JAZHYW010020366.1:0-22740 GCA_037355805.1 Ixodes ricinus
TTGACCTGCGACAACGGAGCGAGCGGCCACGGGGAACAATTGCCGTATGCAGCGCTGCGTTCGCTTTTTCGCGCTGGGGAAGAGGCTACGGGAGCAGTCCACGTTTCGCTGCCGGGGAGGTCGAGTCAAAACAAATGCCCCTCGCGCTAGAATGGCCTTCTATCATATCAGATAAGCTCTTTTTTGCACAATATTTTTCCTGCGTTTTATCTTTCGCCTTCTCTTTGTAAATTTTGACTGTAGTTCCTCAAGGGGTCAAACGCTCCGCTGTTTCATTTTGATCATGGAAAGTAAGTTAAGAATGACTAATAGTTCATTTATAGGCGTGCACTCAATATATGGTAGCATGGAAGTTTTCCTAATAATACTGTGAACGGCCAAGGTAAAAAACGACTGCATAAGGATAGTTTTTTCTGTGTCTGATTCTGTGTGCGTGTGCTCGGGAATTTTGCGGCTGCAAGAACAGAAACATTGTCTTCAGCGTAGTCTTTATTTCCTCATACCACGAAAAGTAATTGATTCGTCTTAGAATCTATTGAAAGAATAATGCGATTCCTAATCACATCTAGCCAGAAGTTATTTCCAGTAAGCTAAAAGAAAAAAAAACGTGGGCATCCGACACTACTAACCGCGCACTCCCGCTCCCTCAGTGCTTATCACCTCTCGAAGGCGCCTGGGTATGGACTCATAGAGGTTGCTGGTGAGGCTCGGGATGGACTGGAGGTTGGTCCATTCTTGTTCGACTGCTTCCCAAAGGACTTCTGAAGAAGCCTGATGAAGGTCCCGCGTCAAGAGATTCCGTTTCATTAGTCCCCATATGTTCTCGATGACATTTAGATCCGGCGACCTTGCTGGCCATGTCAATTGCCTTACACCTAAGCCGTCGAGCAGGCTCTGCACCCGGCCAGCCGTGTGAATCGGACTGTTATCTTGTTGCAAGATAAAGCAGCCGTCGGAGAACTGACCATCCAAGGCGAAAGGAAGCAAGGTATAACAGAGTATGTCACAGTATTTCTCCGACGTCAGCCTTCCGTCGATTCGCATGAGTGGACCCAGTCCTTGCGCAGTTATGGCCCCCCATACGCTGACCGAACAACGACCGCTCGTTGCCACTTCTTGCACGTAGTGAGGGTCATACCTGTATAAAAATAAAACAACACCTATTCACTCAACTAGAAGAGAGAAGGCCAAGAGAAGTTCAGTATGTGGTTTTTGGTCTCACCGTTTGCAAGTAGGACGCCACACACGTTTCTGCTGGTCCCATTCAGACGTGAACGTAGACTCGTCTGTGAAGATGACTGAGGCCCAGTCGCTGGCATCCCAGTCCCGGTGGGCCTCTGCGAATGCAAGTCTTTGCTCCTTGTGGCGTGAAGTCAGGAGCGGTTTTTGACATGCAATACGACTCCGAAGCCCTGCGTCGTGAAGCCGCCGCCTGATGGTTCGGAGCGAAACTTGAAGGCCCAACTGCCCTCGTATTTTTGCTGCTGTTATACTTGGCTGGTCAAAAGCTGCACTAGCAATCCGCTCGTCCTCCTGACGAGTCGTTGAACGGGGTCTTCGCCTGTGCGCCGCATCAGCTATACGCCCTTCATTCCTATACGCTCGCACGATGCGATTTACAGTGTTCAGTGCATATCCAAATCTAGAAGCTATAGTTCTTTGACTTTGTCCGTCCCGAGACAGGGCACATATACTAATTCTATCTTCTAGTGGCACCCGTGACATTACGGCAACGTCTGTGAGTCGCCTCAAGATCAGCTTATCTTATAAGTCGGGCTAAAACAAAGATAAAAGTATATCCCATGCTTCCAACACCCGAATAAAAACTATCAAACTTAAGCAGTCTTCGCGACTTCGCGATAACTTGTGATAAACCCATCGGCCAGCACTTGACAGAAATTTGACGCTTACTTTTCATGTGTTTGCAAAATGTTTTTTTTATATTTCTGAAACAAAACAATGAACATGTGGGCTGTAAATGTGGCATAACATTTTTACAGATATGTGAGGAAAAGGTATACGTTTACTTTTAGTTATATATTTGTTAGACTGAACCGCGAACCGTAAACTGAGATCAAGTTGGAATCATTACGAGCGAAAGAACTGATAGTAATGCCCGACGGCTTTACAAACTCATGCTAAGATATGAGCGCCAGAACGGAAGCAAACCGAGATAGCCTTGCCAAGGGAACAATAAAAATACTTAAAAAATATAAGTCGGCGTATTTTGCTAACCGCTTCGAAATGCCGCGCCGCATAGCCGGCCCTTCGTCATGTCTCCCTTCCGTCTTAATCCCCCCCCCCCCCCCCGCTTCTACAGAGTGGACCAGTCCGCCGAGTCTCGTTCCAAAGAACGCCGCGGCGATCGCTGCGCCCCATGCGGCATTTTGCCTGCTCCGCCAGCGTTCACGTTGTCGCAGGTCAAATTGCCTCTGACTGTACATATGTATGCTTTGAAATTCGTGTACACAAAATAACACTGAAAAAATAGATAACGTGCAATGACTAGCCGCTAGATTTATTTGTAACAGATACAACCGGATAGACAGCCCGCTACAAATGATAAATTCACTTGAACTGAACTGACTATAACCATGCCGGAAACAACTCAAACGCTTTATTTTTTTACTTATTCCATCACGGACATCCAACGATTGACTCTTCGCACTACTTATCACCTGTTTCACGTCGAACTGCTCGGTTTAATCGTGGTGGAGCGATTAAACGTTGCCGCATCAAAAATATTATTTTAGATACTCTTCTCCAAGAATCATCACAAAAGAGATTGGACCGCCAAGAAACATTTATGACAGCTCATCGCCAGCGTCGTTTTTGTCAAAGTTAAATGTGCTTACAGACTTACTCGTTTGAACTCATTTTCTTTTATTTGTTTTTGCTGAACTTGTGCATTGAATGTGTGCACGTTTTTTACCATGCCCTTTCATTTGTGCTATGTGCACACCTGCCTGGGTCCTAGCGAAGCCTACAATATTATGAAATGAATAAAATAAAAACAAAACAATATATATTGCAGAACCTAGGCAAAGCACGTTTCCCATTAACATGATTCGCATTCTTTCAACCATTAAATTGCTTCAAGCAAAAGTTCTTGGGTAGTTGTCGACCATTGGCATATCTTCCACTCAAATCAAAACCAGCAGATGTAAAATATAAACTTGTGGCTTCTAAACTCTCTCTTGGTGTGCAACAACAGTTGTTCACTCAATCCTCCTTCCTCATCCAAGTGACCTAGTTGCAATATAATGCCGCTCGTTATGAAAATGGATTTGCCACTTGATTAACTATATTACTGTGATTTGCCTTACTCTGTGTTTAAAATTCAACAGTGCCACGAACGTGCCAGAGCCCCATACCAACTATATGTGGGAAAAAGACAATGTACAAACTAAACGTTCATTGGAACGTTTCTCCTTACTTCGCTGCAAAGCGGACAAACAGAAGAGAATAGTTTTCATATTGATCGCTACCTTTTAACGCGACCTGTCCTCGTTACCACTTTTCAGCTGACGAATCGCTGATCTGTGGGACTTCTAATCACACAGGAGATCATGGTGAATGATTCAGGCAGCGGGCCAGAGCCCTTGCGGTATGTGCGTGCGCATTCGGATGGCCTCGTAGACTGGTAGCCTTGAGAAGAAGCGGAGCCCCGTGAGCAGCTCTATGTCTGAAACCGTGGCCGAATGCTGAACCAGGTACTGGGCCCAGGGCTGGCAGTTCTCGGGCCTCGGCAGGTGTGGCAGCAAGAAGGCGGACACGTCGAGCTGGGGGCCCGGACACTCGTGCACAGGGACTCCCGGTGCCATGCAGCGGGTGGCCAAGCAGAAGATATGCGTGGCCACGGGAGGCTGCTGGGAGGACGACGCCCTGTGCACAGCGACGTCCGACGTTACTTAAACACTCATGGCGAATTCCACTGGTCGTTTTGGAGCGCGCCGGGATCGATTTATCTGGAGCGAGCCTATTTCACTGGGCGATCGGGATCGAGACGGACGTGTTCCACTGGTCGTTTAGGATTAGCTCCGGCTCCAGATCTCGATCTGGATCCGAGAAAAGTCGCCCCGACGATTTCGGCGGATTCAACCGGAAGCCAGCCGGGCCAGCCCTCGGCGCACACGTGACTTCCTTCCTCGCGGGGCATCTCGCCTGATCGCGCCCATCTCGTCTCAGAAGAATTCGTAATGGCCGCTTGCTTACCTCTTGGCTCGGCAGCCGGTTCGTTTTCCAAGAAGCAGAAGGTTTTTCCGCGCTACGGTCATTCCGGCAATCCTTGCTAGAAGCTCCTCAGCCATTCCTGCCGCTCGTGCGTCGAACACGTGTTAGCGCCGCGATTGCGAAAACGTCTTCGAAACGACCGCGACGGCCGCGGAAAGGGGATTCCCGGGCAGGTGAATGACGGGAAGGCATCCGCCGATCCCGGAGCAGTGGTCATGTTCAACTGGGGATCCGTAGGCGGCGCGACCCCGCTCGGATCGTGTGCTCCATTCCGGACTGGCGCATCCACAAACGCCCAGTGGAATTCGCCATCAGTTGAAAAACTTACCCTTGAAACATGGACCGCTCGCGCCCACCGAGACCGAACTAAATACGACCACAGCGCCACCCTTTCGCGACAAGTCAAAATATGAAAGTTGATTTATATAGCTACTGCGAAATTGAACTGCGAGATGCGGCGCCACCGGCCTTTGCGCGACTCGACCTGAATCAATACGTGCAGCCACGCGGTTGCCAGAGTCGCCGCTGCGGGAGAAATGGCGGCGTTGCGATCGTCTTTAGTTCGGTTTTCGCGTACGGATCGGAACCGACTTTTTCAAAGCAGGCTCTATGGCAGTTCCCAAGTGAGCTGTTCTAGTGAAAGTTGCGACGACTCAGAGTGAGACAGCGTTGCCGCACTGCCACTTCGGTTTTTCGCGCGTCGAGTGGCGAAAATTAAATGTTTTCCACAAAACCAATTTACTCACAAAAGCCGTTTTTAAGTTAGGCATGAGCCAAGTGTCCTTAAATACAGCAACAGCTCACATATGTTCTTGTTCTACAAAAATTTCCATCGCATAAATTACGAAACATAGAAGTTGACCTTGGGCAAACTGGTGCCCCCTCCTCTCCTTTTCCGCACTCTACATTGGTTGAATGAACTAGAGGAACTAAATGAAGGCAAGCAGCCCATGAACTGAACTAAAGTCGCCTGCTCGTTTTTCTCATGTGGAAGGAACTCCACCCACCGTGCACTCCATAATCAATCTCACTGACAGTGGACATAAGTGTGTAGGTAACGGTGTGGGAGGCGTGTGAACCGGCAGCACGCACATGTAAGTCGTGGGGGTTGGATTGACTCCTTTAAGACAGCGGAAACAACTGAGCAGCTGAGTGCCACTTTCTTCCTTCTATCTCTCCTCTCTGTTTCGAGTACTTGTACAACAGCACCGGTAGTGCGCCCTTAGAAGCGACGC
The DNA here is from genome assembly GCA_037355805.1 of Ixodes ricinus. NCBI lineage: Eukaryota > Metazoa > Arthropoda > Arachnida > Ixodida > Ixodidae > Ixodes > Ixodes ricinus. Next base: position 5,469 of record JAZHYW010020366.1, read on the forward strand.
CGCGTATACACATGCCCCAAATGACTGCGGCCAGAACAGAAAACCGCTCGACAAAGTGCAATCGGTTCACGGCGCCAGCACAGGTGACTGTAGCACCACATTATGGAACCTACCTTAGAACGTAAACTTTTACGTTTTCTGTGCGATTCTTATGTGTTTTTTTAAATGTTCATTCCAATTTTTTTATTTATGTTCCACGCAAAACTCTAGGAAGATCGGAGGTTACACCCAGACTTGTGCCTATCTCAAATACTCTACTCAAGATACTGTATCTTAAATACTTTTTGGAGTATCTTGGTATCTTGCAAATACCTTTGATGGAGAGTATTTAATACTCTATTTTAATTACAATTTCAAATTATCTTGTACTCATTATCTTAAATACCTTTTTTGACATTCCGCCATTTTCCGAGTTTTTTGGTATGAAGTGGCGTGGGCGTGAGCACGAGCAAACGTGAACATTCTTTCGAGCAACCGAGTTCCCTATTGAAAATTCTTATATGTATGAGAAATATCTCGTGTCCAATAAAACACATATGAATCACGCAAGATATATAAGAACATATAAGAACATATAAAATTATATCAGAACCAAATAAGAACTATATAAGAACTATATAAGTAATATAAGAACACTACAAGCACCATATAAAAAACTGCAGGAAGTTTCTTAAGACTTTTCTATGGTTCTTATATATCTTATATAGTTCTTATATTGATTCTTATGTGGTTCTCATATGATTCTCATATGTTCTTATATATCTTATTATGATCGATATGTGTTTATTGAACATGATCAAATTTCTTATGCAAATGACTTTTTCACTAGGGTTCTGTACTAACTCCGATTAGCTACGGTGACTTTAACTCAGCTGGTGGAAATATCTCTTTTTTGCCGACTGTGACTCTATTTCAGCCCAAAGTTCAGTACAATGAAGGTTCTCGCCTTCCCAAACGCGCCTTTTGTTTCTATGGGGTTTCCCTGCAAAAAAATCCTCAGACAAAGGTGTGGTTTACGTAAATAAAGATGCCGCCCACAGGGCGCAAACGAACGGGAAACTACCTACGAGAACAATGCAGACTTGAGTGTCAAGAAAATCGATAAATTGAAAAAAAAATGAGAAGTGAGCACACACAAAAAAGTAGACATTTTTGTTTTGCTTTTTGTATATTTCCACCCCACTAAAGCAAAACGTCGAGGTTTTATTTCTTTGTGTTGTTAGTCCGGCACTTATTGCTCTCGCGAACACTGTCTCTAGCGAGCGATGATAAGCAGAGAACAATACAGGAAACGAACTAGAAGCTGGATGACCTCTCAGGAATGCCAACAAAGTGTCCCCCAACACTAGTGCTTTTCTGAACGCAACCTACTTAAAGAAGGTGCGACCACTGCCGTGGCTCTTATGTGCGTTCTTTTTGTTATCCATTCACTTATATCCGTGTCCCAAGTAGGTTTATAGTGAACTCCTCATTATAAGGGAATATGGATTGTAGTTAAACGATGCATCTAAGGTGTGCCGCAGGATGTGATATTCGGCGATCTCGCTATTGGCGAGGCCTCTGACTCGTTTGTCCTCCCACACCTCGGTGTTTACCCAACACAAGGCCTGTTCATAGCGCTCACAGGCCTGTGTGGGCATGTTCGTGTCGTTTTTTAATAGAGCGCGAGGCACAGTGTAATGAAAATACCAGCAATTAGTGAAGTGACGTTAAGTGCCGGATCTCCCCCGAAAGCAGTCCTCAGAGGATGCGAACTTGACCAGCACCACCTAGTTTGGTTGACTTGACCCATCGGGCTTTCGTGCTGGCTGGGCACCATGCCATGCTGCATTGTTCATGCAGGCTAGAGTCACTAAATAAAGCTACGCTTTCAGAGTACCGAAACTCCCAAACTCCCCGTCTGAAGCGCGTCAGAGCGCCGCCAACCATGTGGGTCACGCGCAAGATGGAGGTGAATATAGCTGAGCCAAGCCGAGCTGTAGCCGTCACCTGCGCCAGCTGCCGTAGCCGCAGCTGTGGCAGCGAATCAAGGTCGTGTTGTTCGTATCTCGACGTAAGAAGGAAAAAGTGCAGGCTGAGCGACGGACTTCAGCGTGAGCGCGCAGTAAACAGCAAAACACCAGCGGGCAGCGGATCGCTGGATCCAAGATGGTGGCGTTAAAAAAACGCGATGATGATGATAGCGACTCACGTGACAGCCGCTGTCCAGCGATGCTGCAGCGAACCAGAATATTGTTGAATAGAGCGACTGTATTGTCGGCAAAGTGTCAAAGAAAAGGCAATGCGGTTACTCTGAAAGCGTAGCTTATTTGAGTGACTCTAATGCAGGCCGGAGTGGTAACGAAAGAGCCCCTCCTCCCCTTACCGGCGAACGCGAACTCCAGCCGAACGCTGACGCCACGTTCGGTTAAGGCGGCCGAGCGCTGAGTCATTATATTTGTTGTCCCCATCCATCAAGCTCTAAGTCTAACCGCTTGGGCGCTACGGTCTGATCTCCTCCCCGATATTGGCGAGGAGCCCAAGCGACCTCTTTCTTGTTGTCCCAGAAATGCTTTGTAACATCTATAAGTGATATTGCCACGCGCGTTGCCAAGCGAGCGCGCGGCCGAATAGTTACCGCGCTTGGCTCTCACGCGGAGCCTCTAGCGCAGAGCTCCAGGTTTGATACCAGAAAGCGGATTTCTCTTTTATTTATTCCTTCCAACTTGACATTCTGGTGAGTTGCGAGAATTTTGCCGTCTGATCGAGTTACGAATGTTCTACGCGCCGAACTTTCACGCCGAATGTTCCAGAAACCCACGCGGGTACAAAGGTGCTCCGAGTGGCGGGTCGAGTCATCTCGCCCCAGCGGTCGATCCTGCTGTTTCGCCACATCGACGCCTGTGACGCTAACCTTTCTCTATTTTGTTTTGGGAACAAGTTCGCCCATTAAACGTTTGAGTTTCTTCGAGTTATTCGCCGCCTCACAATTTATCATTCGTGACAATATATTTTCTCTTTATAGTCGGACTGCATAAAATAGCCCTACGAAACATTTTTTTTCCGTTTTGTGTTGTGCGTGCTAATAAACCATTCTGGTAACCCCAGATTTGTGCAGCTGCATAATTGTCGTTGTCAATGACGTCGATACAAATTAAGCAATGCGGAAGTATCTTCAAAAGTAACTGAAATACATTTCTAGAGTATTTGTACTCTGCTCAAGATACTTTACAGTGAAAGTAACTGAGTAGTATTTTAAATACTTTTGTGAAGCAGGTATTTAGTAACTTAACTTAAATACTTTTATCAGAGTATTTTGTCCAACACTGGTTACAACTTACAAGCAGAAAATCGAACCGGTCAATATTCTGGTTCAGTTCGGGTTCTGGTTCAGTAGATATTTATTTTGGTCCGGTTCGGTTCTGCAGGTTCAGTAATGCTTTTGAACTAACGATTTGGTTGCCGATGCCACCAAGCGTGAACCAGCTCAAACCGGTTCTTAAAAACAAATATCCACACCTCCCAGTCGTTAACAAGAAAACTCGAGTTCAACACGGCACCATCTGCATTTGAAGAAAAAAATAGGTTCACAGAAGCCGGGCTGCGAAAGCGACGGCAGCAAAACAAATATTTGCTTAATTTCGTTTTCTGAACTTGACCTTTTAACACAAACACTATATTATGAAAATTACGTGGTTATGAAAGTGCTTGTATACACTACGAAAGTACATTACTCACATCTGAAGTCAATTAACCAGCACGCACCGTGACAATTATTACCCAGGGTAGATGAAACATTTATCCACCGGAGTAGGGCTGCTAGTTTGGAGTCTTTGCGGGCTCACGCAGTACTGATACACGACCGCACGCCAGTACAATGCTCATCCAGATCGAAACGGGAAACTACGCACGCCGCACCCTCAAACGATTTGCTCGAACAACCAAGTTGAAGAGGATAAACGCAGCGAAGGCCAATCGAGAGACGACTAAAACAAAACAAAAAAGGACAAAAAATATTAACGGGCGACTTGCTGTTTTTAGGAAATGCACACACACACACACACAAATTCTTCAAGCAGCGTCCAGGGCATGGGGCTACAGGCGACCGGCGCCGCATGTCGCGCTACTCGCGGCTTCACCGCTTGACACCTCCAGATATCCCCACAACGAAACAAAAGCGCCGACAGCCGTCAGCGTTTTGTTTTCATTTAATGTTTATGTTATGTTCGCTTTTTCCTTCTTTGAGGAACATTGCTTAGCAGCGAGGAAAGAAGATACACACACACGCGCACAAAGAATAGCTCTTTCGTCTTTCGGCGTAGCAACTGATATATTCCCATTCACAACAATGGACGCCTTGACCTACAAGGCCAATCCACAGTGTATAGACCGTTTTACTGAAAGAGGGCGAGAGAGAAAAGGGAAGGGCTACGGCGCTTTCCTCCTTTCTGGTTGTGTAGAAAGAGTGAAAGTCCCGGATGAGAGGCTTGGCCGGTGTTGGGTGTCTGCTGTGCGCCAACTTCGTTCGCGCTTTCTTTTCTGTCTTAAACTCGCAAACTTAATTAGAGCCACTGGTTATCAATGGCAACAGTTCCCCGGTCATCGGGACACCATTGCTCTGTCGTAGGGTGCACGAATAACGACAGAAAGCGTCGAATACTGTCCGAGGACCTACGCATAGCCACCTGGAATCCGGCAGAGGCGAGCAGCGCTGCAATGTCTTTAAAGGGTAACTGCAAAGAAAAGAAAGTGTTATTTTAAACACGCATAATCGGGGCAAGCATGTCACGAAACAAATCTTCTGCGAAAAAATAAATTTTTAAAACAATATTTACGCCACAGGACGTAACTTCTAGTCGGAGTCACAACCTCTCCACATTTAAAACTCCCGCTCTTATCGACGCGCGCGAAGTGGCTGGTATACGTCACTCCGTGACGTATAGCAGCATCTCTGTGACGTAAAAATACCAACTTCGTGGCGCGCGATTTAAAACTGACGAAATAGCCGCAAACTAAAAATCGGTCCCGCGCAATAAATATTGCTTGTAAACAAAAATTAGTTTTGTTCGAAAAATTGTTTTGTGACCTGCTTGTACCCAATTAGGCTGTTTAAAAATACGCTTTTTTCTTTGCAGTTATCCTTTGATGTCCATCGCTTCCCATGCATGACCCCAGGTCTCGGCGGCAGTGAATTGCGTCCGTAAACCGAAAAGCGTTTCCTCAACGCCATCCTTTCCAACTGTGCTCGGAACATTTTGTAAATGGAGCGCTCACCGAATGCTGTACCGCCGATGAACATGGGGTTACGCTCGCAAGGTGCGAGCCAGTTTTCTCGTAATAATTGCTGTTTCAGCTTCTAAAATTTTGTAACTGACGTTATCTTAATATTGATCATTTGCAGTGGTGACTGACTCAATCTTATCATCTACAACACTTAGTTGAAGGCTCATTTCCGCCACCGGTTGAGGCTATAAATTGTTTAAAAGGTAGTTCTATCGGTTTTCCTGAATCGCGATCTCCTGCGCGATACCAGAGAGCCGGCAAAAAGCGCTCCTTGGAGTGCCGCTGGTGGGTTGTTTCCGTTGATTGGGCGCTTTGAAGCGCTGGATAGTCGCTGCAGGGTACGTCTCGTGTGTTGCGATCTGCGTTTTCGAGCTCAGTGGGCACGTTTCTTTGTAGGAGTCATGTCATGCGCCAGTGCGGCGACGGGGAGAACAGCGGCAGCGAACGTGTCAGCGATGGAAATTGGAGGTTGGTACTCAAAATATTGCATCAAATAGTAAAATAATTCGTGGCTGCCCTTGAGGCTTTCACGGCGGTTCGATATAAGTACATCTAGAACGTCTTCGTCGTTCATCCACAAGGAAATGTAAGAACACGGACACGCAAGATAAAAGCAGCGCGGCAAAACGATCCGTATCAGCTCCGGGTGTTTACAAAAGTTAATTGAGGTTCCCGTTTCGTGACTCTCGCTTGTTGATTACTACTACGCGGCTACGTTGAAATAGGCCCATTGCAAGCAAAAATTGATGGATGGTTCATCATTTCTAGTCATACGGAAAGCGATGGAGCTTAGAAACATTGCAGCCGCACTCGCCTTGCTCGGGTTCCATGCAAGCTACATAGGTCCTCGGGCAGTATTTGACGCTTTCTGTCGTTATTCGTGCACCCTATAACCGAGCAATGGTGTCCCGATGACCGGGGAACTCTCGCCATCAAAGACCACGGCTCTAATTAGGTTTGCGAGTTTAAAACAGAAAAGAAAGCGCGAACGAAGTTGGGGCACGGCAGACACCCAACACCGGCCAAGCCTCTCATCCGGGACTTTCACTCTTTCTACACAGCCAGAAAGGAGGAAAGCGCCGGTAGCCCTTTCCCCTTTTCTCTCTTGCTCGCAGAATGGCGCTACCCACTATCAAAACGGTCTATTGCTTGTCTCGTGACTTCGCGCTCCCCGCATCGCTCCGCCCAACCGGAAGGGCATGTGACACCCTCCGGAACTACGAATCGGCCTTTGGTAGCTCGTAGCGTCCTTTGCGGTCCATAGCATGTAAAAAAAAAAGTATAGAAATTATTTTTTTCTAACAGACGCCGATTCGTGCTCCACATAGACATGAAGTATACCCCTTTGTTCTATTATATTTGAGCTGTTTCCATGTCGTCGCTGTTTTGTTTAATCAAAACTGAACCACTGACCGTAACAGTCGCAAATATTTAATTTGCTTGGCTCAGCTTCCCGCCAGAAGGCGCGAGTTCACAATGTATTGCGCCTTCTGGCGGGAAGCTGAGCCAACCGTTTCCAATGAACTGATAACCGCGATACGAAATTACGGTTTCGTTCCAGTTCGGGTTCAATATAAAATGTTTGATATGGGTTACAGTTTTGTTCCAGTTAAGTTAAAAATAACGGTTTTGCTCCGGTTTTCGGTTCGGGTTCGGATCGACCCCTTGATAAAAGCTACATGCTAATCGCGCATGATTACAACAACCACTTCGTCGCGTCTCGCGGCGACAGAGGAGGACACCTTGTCTGTCTGCAACTATTGGGTTTTGCTTACTTCACTGAGGGCGCGCATTTTTCATCCTCGAAAGCGCATACGTCAGTGAAACAACTAAGCCGTCAGTCACCACCCGCGCAATGGTGTTGTTTTAAGAGCCACGTACCATGCGCTAGCAAATTCTGCCATCAGCCCGTATGCCCTAGCTAGATGATAATTAGCGCTCCGTGTTTTCGGATAACACCCGCCGGTAAAATTTTTGTCAATTCGGATTTATCCGATAAACTCCGAATATGTTATGTTGCCCATGCCACCCCCCCCCCCCGAAGCAATATTTTTTTTTTATAATTTGAGCAGTTTAGGATTAATGGTGCCTGGAAAATGACACCATAATTATCTTTCAAGCCTCGGACCGTTGTCAAAAGGGGTGTTACAGACTTGTCTCGTCAAGGTTGGTTCAGGGAAACAGGTCATCAGTACCATCGTGTCACGACAAAAGCCACTCTTTGGTTTCAGTTTGGGCCATGGGATTTGGGATTTAGAAAGGAGAGCGTATGTTTCTGGGGTTAACAGTGAAAGCTACGGACCATAGAGATTGTATAAAATCGGGAAGAGGGGCAGTTGAAACTTCTCTATTACATCCTTAACTACTCCACCTCGCGCTGCCCCGGAATAGATTGATGGGATGACTACGAGCTTCCTTGCGGCTACTTCCGGCAGTTTATTGATTTAAAGGTATCGACGTTTATCGAAGCCACACTTGTGCGACTTTTGTCGTGGGACAAATTAGTATTGCCAATGACACCAACGCCAAATTCAACTGAAGAAATCTTAATTGATAAAAGCGCGTTTTATTTTTTATCTAGCATACGTTTGCATCCGGTTATTATTTATTATATTTAATAGGAAACACTGCGAAATTAATTCCGAATTTCGGAGAATAGGGGATTTACGAAAAATAAACTCGAAAAACACCGAATTTTCGCTAAAAAATAAACTCGAAAAACACCCTCCGAATTTCACTGAAAAATAAACTCCGAAAACACGGAGCCCTAATGATAATCAACACAGCTCGCATAAGAGCCGAGCCCATTCCATTCCCACTCCATTCCATTCCGGGGTCTCGAAAATGCGAAATGATTCCGGAATCATTCCAATTCCGGAGTGGCAACTCAGCAACGCTGGTGTCGACATGTTGTTGGGAATTAATCCGGAGTTTGGTGAGTTCACAGACTTCTGCCCGTTGGGCAGCCACCTGAGCGTCGTCGCTTCCGTAGACAGCCGGTTCGTGGCGTAACATCGCGTCCAGCATTGTCGTTACTTTGCGACCATGAACCAGTTGAAAGGGTGTAACCCCGGTGGTCTCTTGAACGGCCGTGTTGTAGGCAAATGTGACGTACGGCAACACCTCGTCCCATGTCGTGTGCTCCACGTCGACGTACATGAAGATCATGTCGGCGATGGTCTTGTTGAGTCTCTCCTTTAACCCGTTGGTCTGCGACTGGTACGCCGTGGTGCGACGATGGCTGGTGTGGCTCAGACGAAGGATTTCTTGCATCAGCTGGGCCATGAACGATGATCCACGGTCTGTAATCAGAACTTTGGGAGCGCCGTGCCAGAGGACGATGGACTCGATGAAAAACTTGGCGACTTCCACTGCAGTCCTGAAGGAAGGTGTTTTCGCTTTCGGCGTATCGCGTTAAATAATCTTTGGCAACGATCATCCAGTGGTTTCCCGAGTTTGACGGCGGCAAAGAGCCAAGTGGATCCATTCCGATCTGCTGGAAGGGTGCAGTTGGCGGAGGAATTGGCTGCAAGAGACCGGCCGGCCTTGTTGGAGGTTTCTTGCGTCGCTGGCACTTGTGGCATGATAGTGCGTATAGGTGGACGGTTTTGGGGAGCTTCGGCCAGTAATACGTTTCACGAATACGGGCCAGTGTCCGGCTGTAACCAAGGTGTCCAGACGTCGGGTCGTCGTGGCAGGCTTGAAAGATCTCTCTCGAAGGTCGGTCGGGATTGCCAGCAGCCACGGCGAGTTGTTGTCCCCGAAGTTCTCTTTGTAGAGTACACCTTGTCGAAATGACGAAGGTCGGCAGGGCTTGTGAGAAAAGACGTTGCATGGTACTCCCGCGCCCTTTCAGGTGCTGTATTCGTGCGCGCAGCTCAGGATCGTCTCGCTGACGTTGTGCCTTGTCGTCGGTGTTCACTGCGCCTGGGAAGAACTCGTCGTCATCGTCGTCGCTGCTGCCAGAAAATGTTTCGACGGTTGCTCTGGACAGGCAGTCGGCGTCGCTGTGCTTGCGGCCTGACTTGTGGACAACAGTCATGTTGAACTCTTGTAGTCGGAGACTCCATCGAGCGAGGCGTCCTGACGGGTCCTTGAGGTTTGCAAGCCAGCAGAGCGAGTGGTGGCCCATGACTACGCTGAACGGGCTCCCGTACAAGTACGGACGAAACTTCGTGATTGCCCAGACGACCGCAAGGCATTCTTTCTCAGTCCTCAGAATAATTTTTCTCCACCTTGTACAGTGTCCGACTTGCATAGGCGATGACTCACTCGGCGCCCTCTTGCACTTGAACCAGTACTGCGCCCAGTCCTGCGTTACTTGCGTCCGTGTGAATCTCGGTTTCCGTATCCTGATCGAAATGTCCAAGAACGAGGAGTCTGGAGTCGTCGCTTCAGCCCGTCGAATGCCTGTTGCGTACAATTCATATACACTATCTGATAAGATGATGTTTAAGGGCGGAACTACACTCTTCAAATATTAGGCGGCACAAACATTGTGGTCAATAGCAGCAGACCAGACAAATTTAACTTTTCGTGACACCCCAAGTCGAAAGAAAACAAGGATACAACATGTACCAACCGACAAGCACATCGAAAGAAAAGCTTTCTAACATGGTGCCAAGATGGTAGGAAGGAAACGTGTTATAAGCATCACGAGTGGAATATCTGGCAAAAGGCTTCTGAAAGCAGATTTGGACAACCCTACTGGGTGGGCCATTGAAGCAAAACCCGTGTGTGGTTCCCAAATCGGCCTCTCAAAGGCCTCACATATAGAGTCCAAGTGAGACGTCTGGAGGCTAAATAAAAGAAAAGCGAGCGAGATAAAGTTCCTTAATTTTCCCACTGTGAATTATTTAATCGTGGCAATTGGGCTAATATTCTACCTTGAGTGGCTTTAGGCGGTGAACACAAAACAGAGAAGTATTTATAAATAAAGTATATATGTGGATCTCTCGGGTGGTTCGAAGACACACTAATCGTGACGGCTTCCAAAATATTAGCGTTAAAATCTTACATTTTCAACTTACATTATAAGTTTCGAACAAACTTACCTGGGAACAATGTTAACACGTCCCACGCGCCGCGTGTTTTCTTTAATTCTGCTTACGGATAAGCTGCGGTAATTCGTACGGTTCTAAGTTTCTCGATACCTGTCATAAAAACCTTTGAAACCTCACAACACGGTCAAATCTTTTTAAATGGTTCCATGTATATACCGTATATATATATATATATATATATATATATATATATATATATATATATATATATATATGTATAACTGGGAAGGAAAAAACCCTTGGTGAAAACAGTAACAACGGACGCTTTATTCTTCGACGTTTCGGCCGGAGTCCGGCTCCGTCAGGGAAGACGGCCGGACTCCGGCCGTCTTCCTGACGATATAGATATATACATCTAAGCGCTACAACCAAGGGGACATTACTATATATATATATATATATAATGTCCTCTTGGTTGTGGCCAGGGTGTTGAACCAAAATATTTTTCGTTCCGGGTTTACGTTGCGGTTCAGGGAAAACGGTTCAACTCCGGTTCAACTCCGGAGTGAAAAAATAAAGGCTCAAACTGGTCCGAACCGGTTTGAACTCATATGCTACAAAGACAATTGGCGAGAGTAAAAGATAATCTATGTATATTTTATAAAAGTGTTACATATAAAAAGCAAAGTCTCACATTACTGTCTGGATCGAACGAGCTAGTGCCGGGGAACCTCGGGACGTGGGTGAAAGCGCAGTTCAACGTCGGGCAGCTGACCGAGGAAGCAGGACGTCGTCAAGCATATCAGAGGAAAGACGGCACATCTGAGACCATAAAATGAACTTCAGGGCAGAAAAGGCTCGCTCCACGCTGACCTGGCGTCGCAGGCACTCCCAGGGCTACTTGCGCCAATGCACAGAGTTCTGGATGGCGCTCCCGTCTCTCTTACCAAAACTGCAACACGTTAGCGTCTCCTGAAAGCCGCGCGCTCCTTGTCTAGCATTTCCAGTAGGCATGCTATATAAAGTGGGCTACTGGTACCTCGAACGTGCACGCCAGCCTCAGCCTCTTTTTCCTCGAGGAGCGCTTCCAGGGCGTCTTCCGGACCTTCTGGAGCCGCCGCAGTTTCAGAAGACAAGGCAGAATCTTGCTCGCATTGCAGAGCTGTGATCCGCGTCCAAGTCTTTATCAAATGCAACGTGGCCCGGTACTTTTGCTCAGGAGTGAGAAGAAGGCGGTAGCGGGGATCCATGTACACTGCTGCACAGAAGACATCCGTGTCAAGAAGTTGTCGCTCCCTCTTTGTCATCGACTGGACCAAGGCCTTTGCTAACGGCGATGTCTTGAAGTATCTTGGAAGTGTCCACTGGGAATTATTCTTCAGCAATGGCTTCGTCGCCACTGCCGGGCAAAGCAATATTGCGAGTGTTTCGACTTCCGCCCATACGTCTTCAGTCGACCTGAAGCTTTCTTCTTTGAGAGCAACACTCCAGCGAAGCCTCTTAGTTCAAGTAGCCTGGTGGACATATCATGCAGCGTGGACATCCACCGCGTTGGACAATCAAGCATTGGTTTCTTCAATGCTAGCTTCCTAATCAGGGACATAATCACATTGGACATGTAGTCTCTTAACAAGCGCACGGCTTTCTCCGGTTTGCGCGAAAATGTTTTTTTTTTTACATTTTTGATTTATTTTTTAGGTTACTGTGTTTTTCGCCACGCACTTTTCACGCGACCTGACTTCGCGTATGAAGTGAAAAACTGCATGGAAAACATATCGGCTTCCGCTCCGGAGCGAAAAAAAATCTATTTCCGTTCTGGTTCAACTCCGGTTCGAGCGAGAAAATAACGGTATTTTTCCGGTTTTACGGTTTCACGGTTCGGGTTTCGGTTCAATACCCTGCTTGTGGAACTTTAGCTGTGTCGGCGATTTCAGACTGAAGCTGCCCTACACGTCCCGCAACGTGGTAACCTTAATCGTATTCGGCCAACACATTCTATACACCTTTGCATCGCTTTCATCCGGGCGAAAAATGCTGAGTCGCTGAGCTGTGGACGCATGCGAAGCATCTGGTATACCGCACAACAGAGCTGTGCTCAGAAGGCCTTCCCCAGACCAGCAGACGAAGATGGCGACGAGCAGAAGGCGACTTTTGCAAAAATCTAGAAGAGTTGTTGGGTTGGTCGAACCTCGAGATCGCCCAAAAGGGAGCGCCCCGAAAGATGAAGACAAGTACGTACCTGAGTTTGTGGAGTGGCGGCCTGAGACCGTTCCCGTCCAGGTCGAAGGCCGGCCCCATGACCAGGTGCAGCGATCCGTACTGGCGTCTCCCAGAGCCGCACCAGGTGCAGCAGTTCCCGCCGGACTCCGGCCGAGTGGTTGGCGAAGAAGGGAAGCGCGTTCGAGTGCAGCCACACCGCCGACTGGTGGGCGCGGGACGACGCAAACTCTGCGCAACAGCCCGGCACAACCATAAACAAAACACCTTCTTTTTTTAATTGTTCAGTTTCTGTTATTCTGTGTTCGTATGAAGTTTTTATTTATTTAGAGAAGTTATGCAAAGCATAGGTTTATAATATTTTTGATGGACGAAGACTGTGTTGTTGCGGGTCAAGGTTAAAGGAAGAATAAACATGTAAGACAGAAATAAGATGGGGTTGTGTTGTCTTTGTCCAACTTGTTTATTCTTTCTATAATATTTCGTTGGTGTTTCGATCTTAAATTAGACTTTTAAACAAGATGGTTTTCGAGCCATTAACACATAATCAGCACAATCGAGCGGTCGATAAAGGAACTAATTGTCGTCCATTAACAATAGTTCATGACATACCTTTGAGGTTTAAAACAGTGTGGAAGGAATCTGTTCAACGCGGGCTGTCAGCACGTGCTTAAAGGCCGAGTTACACTTGGCGCTTTTCCCTTTTGCCCGCCTCCTCCTTTCCTATATCCTCTCCACTTTATACCTTGCCTCAACTTGGCTCCCCCTCGCAACTTAGGAGAAAAGAGCGCTATCAGGATTATCTTTCTCGCAGAAAACAGAGGTTCTACGTCGGCCTTAAAGCTACAAAACACACAGTTATGGCCGCTTGTTAATACTCTCTGTACCTAGATAACAGTTAAGAAGACTTCAGAGGCTCCTTCTAACCCCTCATTACAGCAAGGCATGGTTTTTCCGCGATGCGCAAATAGTCCGCAAAATGGCTATTGTGGGATGATCAAAAGCGCAGTAGTTTCGAAAGCGCCGCGCTGACGTCACATAACTCGCTAGGTCTACTGTCTTCCTGGCTGGTTCATGGAGCACTTCGATATCGTGGCCTGGTACATGGATCTGTTTATTTGGCCCTTTCTTAGCCTGTGCCACGATATAAGGTGGTACATTCTGCCTATAGAGCGCTCACGCTCAAATGACATCATTTTTTAACTTCCGAGAGTGAGGCACATAAAAGGACACCACACACATAGACTCTCTAACACAGCTTATGGGCTTTTATCGTCGTCGTCTTTGTCTTCCCCTCCAGTTAGAGAGTCTATGTGTGTGGTGTCCTTTTACGTGCCTCACTCTCAGGAAGTTAAATGGCGTTATACCCGCACCAGCTGGCTGCCACCATCTATACCGTCTCAAATGACATCGTCATATGCCTTCTCGTTCCCCAGAAAACTCGCTGTATAAGGAGCATGAAGCAGACTACGGAAAATCATATCTAGAAATTCTCGTAGTCAGAACGTAGAGGGCTAGGAATATAAATGGACCCGTCGTCAGGTTGACCGCCATCAGAATAAAGGTTTTGGAGCTTCTGGGACAACACCTATGTAACTCTGGTGTCAATGAAACCAGCTAATATTTCTGAGGTCACGTCACAGCGGTGGCGCTGGCTGTCGGTAAAATACTCTAAGCCAAAGTACAGGAAACAGTGTTTGAAGGTATACAAGCCGTAAAGTAGCTGCGGTGGTGTTAGTGTAGCATTGGTCTTAGTTCGCGCTGGAAATATTGTTCAATTAAATACTGTGAGTTTTTCAGGCACACTTTCACCGATGATTGTAGGACTCACAAGAGTTGAATAAAAAAGGTTTTCTTGCATGTTTTATGTTTGCCCTAGGACGACTTGCCCTAGAAGAAATGAATGGGATTTATTTCAACTTGAGCCATCCGGAAAAGAAGCTTGCTGGTATCGACGCTGGCACGTGAAATTATATAACTACATGCTTTGTTGTTGTTTTTGTGCAATAAAGATGTATTTTTTTATTTTCATTTGTGTAAGCATCAGGCGGGAGAATAGAAATCAATACAATTTAAATTATGATTTAAATTATAGTTTAAATTAGACCAGTTATTAGGCCATAATGATTTCATTCAAAGCTTTCCATCAATAATAGGAAAGAAAATGTTTTTATTTATTATGTCTCTATCATTTGATGCGTTTTATGTGCATCTGATTTGTATTTACACCAAATAGTCTATATGAGGCCGAAGACGAGCAAAAAGAAGTGCACGGTTAAGAAAATCGGAGCCTTGAGCTTGATTTTTACCTTCCCGATTGTTCGTCAGCTACGTAACGTCCTATTTCAACAAAGTCATTACGCGAAATAAACGAAAACTAGAAAAAGTATGAATTCAGAACTCGAAACAATAATCAATTGAGAATTTTACCTTACTAAAACAATTAAGCTGTTTTTGTTCAAGTATGGCAAGGATTACACCAATAAAAGTTGTTACTGCACCATTTACAGTCATATTTCTCCCGCATTGGTGTCAGTGATTGGAGAAATTTATCAATCAATCAGTCAATCTGCCATGTTCGAAATACATCCGATGTTAAAAAATTCTTATTTTAGCTGCACTGATTTTTTTCAAAATAACTTTTATTTATATACGTAATTGTTTTAATCGTGACTTGTTTTCACTCTGACAAGCATGCATACCAGCATGCGTATGCGATAATATGTAAAAATGCATGGAACCAGAGCCGTGTAAACAGAGAGTTTGGTCACGGTTGAAAAAAACCCGAGACTGCGGGTAAACGACACAATACTGAAAAGTCTCTATAATGGGAGGCGCGGGCAGAGCCAGGGCGTGTACCAGGCGCAGAAAGTGGGCTTGACATGCTCTCTTGGCAAACCAGAAGCAGTAAAAGAATCACCTAGTGGTGGTAGCGAGAAACCTGTTTTAGTTAAAGATACATGTTGCTATATGGTTTTAAGAAGCGCATAAGAGTGAAGCGTAGTAACCCTCCATGGTTAAAAATAGGTTGCACCTGATGTTTCGATCATGATCATGCAAAATGATGTAAGAAACGAATGTGCCGCTCAACTCGTGCTTTACTCTGACAGGGTGTGACCGCTCGGAGGGCAGATTCCCTGGCCCTCGGCGCTTGGCATACGGATTATGTCGAATCGTTCCGCTAGTCGCACTCCTCCACCATGCTTTCCTGGATGACCGTGATTGCAACATCACGTGCACCATATTTTCAGTCACCGAGAGTTACTCGGAAGCACTTATTAGGTTTTGTCTCTCGCGACAACCGCCAGGTGGTATTTCGGGCTTCTGGTTGGCCACATCTTCGAATTCGTGAAGGCACCCTGGAACACGCCCAGGCCCGCTTTCGGCCAATGGCGTCTCCTTGTTGGTCTCCTATACTTCCCAACGAATGGCCAAACTCTCTGCATATACGGCTCTGATCTCGAAGGTCCACATTTTATTGGAATAGATTCCAGTTATCATCTATGTGCATATGCGACAGTGAAGAGCACAGTAATGCACCACATATTAAGCCATTTGTTTTTTAGACTCCACGCGTGTATACGGAATTGTAACATTTTAAACAAACTAAATATCAAATATTCCACCACTTTTTTGTTGTTTACCCGGGGAACGGTGAACAACCCGCGTATACACCCGGGTGTGTTCCAATTGTCGCAAGCATTCGGGGGGTTTAACCTGATACTTTGTGTAAAGGGAGGGGGGGGGGGGTGTTCACGTTCTTGGCTTAGCACAAACCTTCCGCTTGCCTAGGTTTCAAAATTTCCTCTCGACCCCCGTTTCTTCTTTATTCTACGCGCCTTTGCTCAAGGAACAGTCGACGATGTCAGGGCGTTTAGCATTAAAACTGCAAAAATTAACAGAAATGAACCCGTGCCCAAAGCGGCAAGTGCCTCAAGCCGAACTTGTCGCTATCACTCCCGCGTTCTGCCCAATCAGGCATATCAATAGAGGTTGCCTCTTAAGAGCGACAGAAGCACCCGTGATCCTCGAATCGTGAACAAACACTTTTAATGGGTGATATGTGTGTGAATGAGTTAAAATTTATCAAATAGCGAACGCGTCTGGGGATACATCTTGCCAATCGCCATACCGCAGTGTACTTACATACTTCGTTTCACCTTTTAACTCCAGACGCAGCCGACACTACGAGCTTATCTAACCAACCAGACGCACCACCATGGCGGTTGTAATTAGGGGTGTGCGAATAGTGGTTCAAATCGAATAGCGCAGCGTCATCCCTATAGCTTCTGCAACGTTGGAAAGAACCGGCCGTCTTGGCTTTCCCGCACTGTAAAGGTTATGAATGACGCAGCGCTATTCAATTCGAACCACATTTCGCACAACCCTAGTTCTAATGTTTCTGTGCGTGTACGTATCGTCGCTGAACCAATCATAAACAAAACAGGCCCGGTGACTTGTGCTTTTTCCGCTGTTTGTTTGGTCTCAATAGGTCGTAGCATCGGCTTGGCGTCTGGACATAATCTGAAAAAAATTATATAGTGTAGACAAAATGAATGTAAGCTTCTCCAAAGTGTAAAGAGAGCGCATAACTGCTAAAATTTACTACTTACTCTTGCAGGGACAGTGCACATTACTTCAACGCTTCGGCAAGTCGCATTATACCAGGTCATTCTGAAAGTATCCAGTCACATATTGTAGTATAGTTTGTAACCGATACTATGAATAAGGCTATTATGAAACACATGGTTCTTAATCAGAGACGAACGGAGTACGTAACTGAACGAAGT